>BGNK01001474.1:150086-242070 GCA_003297005.1 Symbiodinium sp. clade A Y106 | reverse complement strand
CAAGGCGGCCAAGGATCAGTTGAAAAAAAGGCTGCTGCAGCAAGCTGCCGCGCAGACAAAGAAGGGCAAGGACGATGCAGCGGCTGGTCGCTTGGCGATCTTTGATCAGGGAGTGGCGGCAGCAACACAACTGCAACGCTTGTCAATGGATGACGTGTCCAAGAAGACTGACATGTCATTTGACGTGCCGTTTGTTGTTCAGGGCACCGATTGGCTGGCCAAAGCAGTGGAGTCAGTCCAAAGCCAGCTCGATGGCTTCACTGCAAGCTTTGACATTGCCCGCACGCAGAGGACGGCACTGCGTGCCTCCAAAGTGGTGATGACGATTCGGCCACGCAGGCGTGGAACCTGCAAAGCCAGGTGTTCAATCTTTTCAAGGAGACTAAAGCCTTGGTGTCGGCTGATTCGGCAGGTGTTGCATTGAAGAAGCAGCTGGTCCAGTCCATGTTTGCCATTGATGTGAACTACGACAAAGAGTCTTNGTTCAATCTTTTCAAGGAGACTAAAGCCTTGGTGTCGGCTGATTCGGCAGGTGTTGCATTGAAGAAGCAGCTGGTCCAGTCCATGTTTGCCATTGATGTGAACTACGACAAAGAGTCTTGCGAGGCGTGCAGCCTGGCCGGAGTTCGCTTGACATTGAAAGGCACGAGTTCTCTGATGGCCACCTCGTCTTTCCAGCTTCAGCGCTTCATGGAACGCAAAGGCGTGCCACAGCCCATCCCAGTACCTCGCCAGGCAGCGTTCTTCCGGAGCATGAACCCGGACGTGATTCAGGAGTATGTGAAAGAATGCTCTTTGTGGGCGGGGACTTTGGTTGCCGGGGACCTCTTGTATTTGCCCTTCGGTGCCATCGTCGGGGAAAAGGTGACGGAGCTGACCCAAGGCTTGAGGCTCCCTATGCTGACCACTTCGGCANTGTGGGCGGGGACTTTGGTTGCCGGGGACCTCTTGTATTTGCCCTTCGGTGCCATCGTCGGGGAAAAGGTGACGGAGCTGACCCAAGGCTTGAGGCTCCCTATGCTGACCACTTCGGCACCCACCCCCAATCTTGATCAGTGCCTGCAAGCGAAGAAAGAGGAGCTCGAGAAAGTGATTGCAGCCGGCAATGACGAGGCAAAGACCAAAGCTCAGGGAGAGTTAGACGTGGTAGCAGATGTGCAGAAGGCCTGCCTCGGGCCTCCGTGACAGTAGAGCTTTTGTGACTGTGTGAGCATCAAGATTGGCGTGGGGCCAATCGTTTTCCAGCGTCGGTGCTCACTCGTCATGCAGTCTGTCCAGCATTCCATGCAGCCGCGCATCCTGAGACTTTGGACCTCTTGAAAACTCTGCAGTTTCGTGACGTATACATGTTGGTTGCACTGCGTGGCCTCACATGTCTGTCACCTTGCTGCTTGCAGACCCGCAGGCCTTAGGAGGAAGGTTGAGGGGCGATGTGTTCTATGTCCCGCCGTTGCTTTCCTAGCAAATGCTGGCTTCCAAGCTCAGAATCCCTTCAATCCCAAATCTCACCAATCCTATGCGACACGTAGTCCTGAAGGCTTAAACCAAAAACCCCAAACCCGGATTTACACCACTCCTGTCTCTGAGGCCTGAACGTATGCCAGGTGAGATTGGCTCCGATGCTGAGTTGCCGTGGTGATGTGCCACCGAAGCTGGGTTGCTGTGGCGATGCGCCGCCGAACCTTAACCCCTAACATTCATTATGTATTCAACCCTAACCCTAAAGAATCAATGTCTTGAAGCTTAGCCAGCAGATCGGGTGGATCAGCCCAGATCGATGCGCAGCGTTTGCAGCTGACGAATCCGTACCNCAATGTCTTGAAGCTTAGCCAGCAGATCGGGTGGATCAGCCCAGATCGATGCGCAGCGTTTGCAGCTGACGAATCCGTACCCTAAATGCCTTACACGATCGAAATCTTAAACACTACAGGAAATGCCTTACACGATCGAAATCTTAAACACTACAGCCCAGGCCTAAACCATAAACCCGTCTAATTCCCCAACCGTGATGCAAAAGCGTTTCCAGCTTACACGGTGAGCCCGGTGAGCTNAAATGCCTTACACGATCGAAATCTTAAACACTACAGCCCAGGCCTAAACCATAAACCCGTCTAATTCCCCAACCGTGATGCAAAAGCGTTTCCAGCTTACACGGTGAGCCCGGTGAGCTGCAAGACATTCGTGAAGCTTCAGAGTGCCGCAAAACATGTTGTGCAACAACATGCCGACAATGCGAGGTTTGGCTTTAGGGATTCGGAGGGCGGTGGTGAGGTTTATGGTTTATAGGCATGTCCGCTTTCCATTTACGAGCTTCCGCTCCTCCGCAAGCCCTGCTTAAGAATGGGACGTCGGGGATGGCAGCTAGGCGAGGTCAGGTTCAGGAAGAAGATTGTAGGGTTGCGGTGCGTATATAAAGATGTTANTTACGAGCTTCCGCTCCTCCGCAAGCCCTGCTTAAGAATGGGACGTCGGGGATGGCAGCTAGGCGAGGTCAGGTTCAGGAAGAAGATTGTAGGGTTGCGGTGCGTATATAAAGATGTTATAGATTAGATGTGGGTATTGTGTCTAACCTCTAAACCCTAAACCCTAAGGCATTTCAGCCGGGCTCAAAGTACGACGAGGCCACAATGTATGGCAAACCGGGGCAAGGCTTCACATCCTCTGATATTAACTCCAAGCTGCCTTGTGGAAATTCCGCGGTAGAGCCGTTTGAACCTCAAGAAATAGTAAATCTTCCGATTAGTGTTCTGTTTGATGCTGTTTTCGCAGGATAAGTTTGAAATCGGTAGGGGCCCACGACAGTAACACCAATCTTTGTTGAATTGTTATCGGGTTGGCTCAAGCATTGCGNTCTTCCGATTAGTGTTCTGTTTGATGCTGTTTTCGCAGGATAAGTTTGAAATCGGTAGGGGCCCACGACAGTAACACCAATCTTTGTTGAATTGTTATCGGGTTGGCTCAAGCATTGCGCATGCTGCAAGCAGGTGAAACTTTATTTTGCCAGTGATGAGTGGTGTGATTGTGATCACACGGTGGGGGTGGGGCTGGAGTCGTGTGTGTGTGTGTGTCAATGTTTGAAATCGCTTTGGTCTCATGGGCGTCATTTGTTGGTTTCGCCGTCTGGGCATTGCTCGCATGCCCCAGGTCGGGTGTGCAATTAATGGTTGTCGGCTCGAGGTTTGCAGCAGACTCACACATGGGCGGACAGTGCCCGGCAGGAGAGACGAAACCACAACATGCAGAATGATTTTTCACGGAATTGGCTGATGCACGGAAGGACGTGCTGTGCAAAGGCTCCGTTGGGGAAGATTGACCGATGCCAATGTGCAGATAAATGGTAACGCACCGATGTTCATCGGTCGTGGGCTGTTCTGATCCGGTGGTTCACTTCTGGGGTGTCCCAGACCCGCGCGTCGGATTTAACAGCNATTGACCGATGCCAATGTGCAGATAAATGGTAACGCACCGATGTTCATCGGTCGTGGGCTGTTCTGATCCGGTGGTTCACTTCTGGGGTGTCCCAGACCCGCGCGTCGGATTTAACAGCTTTGGTCCTTCACACTAGCCAAGGTGTGTGAACTTCGGGCAATTTGGAGCTATTGTAACCCGGTAAAAGCATTAATTACCAAACCCAAGCCCCACAACCGACCGCCCTCCAGAAGGGTCGAGCCTTGTGTGTATGTGTGCATGTATGATACACCTCTCTCTCTATATATATAAATAATTGTGTTTATAATGTGCATGCATACATATATAGGGGGGGGGGGTACTTCTATATATGTACGCACACACACATGCATTTATCATACATGGCGTCTGTATCTTTATGATGGGACCTTTAAAACAATATATCCACGTATGTGCATGCATGCTTACATCTCAAACATGGACTAGTGTGGGTACGTGTGGCCACTTATTTATGGTATCACTTATTTATGGGGTTTAGAACACTTACTTATGGGGTTTTCAACACATATTTATGGGGTTTATTAACACGTATTTCTGTGATGTAGAACACTTATTTCTGGGATTTAGAGCACGTTTTTAATCGGGTTTTGAAACTTATTGCTGGGATTTAGAAGACTTATTTTTCTGGGATTTAGAGCACTTATTTCTGGGATTTAGAACACTGATATCTGGGACTTCGTACATTTATTTCTGGGATTTTGGAACACCTATTTCTGGGGTTTTCAACTGTTAACACCGGGCCAGGATAAGTGTTCAATTTCCCACCAAAATACTTGTTCAGCGGGCCAGGATAAGTGTTCAATTTCCCACCAAAATAAGTGTTCAGCGGGCCAGGATAAGTGTTCAATTTCCCAGCAAAATAAGTGTTCAGCGGGCCAGGATAAGTGTTCAATTTCCCAGCAAAATATGTGTTCACCCGGCCAGGATAAGTGTTCAATTTCCCAGCAAAATAAGTGTTCAGCGGGCCAGGATAAGTGTTCAGTTTCCCACCAAAATAATTGCTCACCGGGCCAGGACAAGTGTTCAATGTCCCAGCAAAATAAATGTTCAGCGGGCCAGGATAAGTGTTCAGTTTCCCACCAAAATAAGTGTTCAGCGGGCCAGGATAAGTGTTCAATTTCCCACCAAAATAAGTGTTCAGCGGGCCAGGATAAGTGTTCAATTTCCCAGCAAAATAAGTGTTCCCGGGCCAGGATACGTGTTCAAATTTCCCAGCAAAATAAGTGTTCAGCAGGCCAGGATAAGTGGTCAATTTCCCACCGAAATAAGTGTTCACTGGGCCAGGATAAGTGTTCAATTTCCCACCAACATAAATGTTCACCGGGCCAGGATAAGGAATGGTGTCCCGATCGAGGTCGTTCGAACTCGAGGTTTGAAAGTTGAAAGTTTGGAGGTTGAAGCTTGAAAGTTTCAATCTTTGAAGGTTTGAAGGTTCGAAAAGTGTTGTGCACAAGGTAGCCGGTGTCAAACTTCGAACTTTTAAAACTCGAAACTTTCAAAATTTCAATCTCTCTAACTCTCGAACTTTCGAGCTCGGCTGGCTGCTTCAAACTCAAACTTCAAACTTTTGCCGCGGTCGAGTTCGATCGGCCTTCGAAGTTTGAGAGTTTGAGACTTAGAGACTTAGAAAGTTTGCACTTTCGAGAATTCGACGGTTTCAAGCTTTGAAAGTTCGAAAGTTTGGCAGTTCGAAAGTTTGGAAGTTCGAAAGTTCGAAAAGTTCGCAGTTTGGCGTTTGAAAGGTTGGCTTCAGATTCGATCTGCGGCTTGTGGCTGAGGTCGCGAGTTTCAAAAGTTCGAAGATTTCAAGCTTCGAAAGGTTTCAAGTTCGAAGGTTTGAATGTCTCAGAGATCGAAAGTTTGAAAGGGATGAAAGTTCGCGAGTTTGAGAGTTCGAAAGATTGAAAGTTTGCAAAGTTTGAACGTTTGAAACGCGTCGAGATGGAAAGTTCGAAAGTCCGCCGAGTTTCGATCTCGAAAGTTTGAGAGTTTGAAAGTTCGAGATTCAAGAGTTTCAGAGTTTGAAGGGCCCGACATGCGGTCACGTGTATGGATGTTGTTCGCAATCCCAGTTTATGTCTTAAACACGCCTTCTCTTTTGGCGATTCTGGTTCACCGTATATCTTAAGCATCCACCCTCATTTGGCGATTCCGGTCATCGTAGCGCCTCACCATATATCTTAAGTACGCCCCCACATTTGGCGATTCCGGCACATCGTATATCTTAAACACACCCCTTCAGTTGGAGAACTTAAACACACCCCCTCATTTAGCGTTTTCGGTTCATCGTATTACGCTTCCTCATTTGGTGCTTTCGGTTAATCACATATCTTAAACACGCCTCTTTTGGCGATTCCGGTTCACCGTATATCTCAAGCACGCCCCCTCATTTGGTGATTTCGGTTCATCACATTTATCTTAGACACGCTCCCTCATTTGGCGGTTCCGAACATCATACCGGTTCGCCATATATCTTAAGCACACCGGCTCAGCTGGCAGTAGCAGCAGTAGTAGTAGTAGTAGTAGCAGTAGTAGTAGCAGTAGCAGTAGCAGTAGCAGTAGCAGTAGCAGTAGCAGTAGCAGTAGCAGTAGTAGTAGTAGTAGTAGTAGAAGCATCTCGGCTCAGAAAGCTGACTTGGAGGCTTGGCGCCCCTAGGGCGCTCTGTGGTTGTGGCGTTCCCTTTGGTTTTGGTTGGCTTGCGGGGCTGCGGGTCTGGTGCTTTCCTTCAGGGAGTAGTGCTATGCCTGCATGGCAGCTATGGATTCCAAACATCTTATTCCCATTCATGGTGCCAACAAAATTCCGCTGCGAGCGACGTGGTGGAAATACCAAGACAGCCTCGAGTGGCAGATCCAACAGCTGGGAATGGAGTTTCTCTGCCTTGCCCTGCGTGATTTTCCTTTTAGGTCTAAGCTTGGTTTGCAGAATCTGTTTGGACGGTCTTGGGCGAGTCTGGAGGCTTACACAATTTGGATGGAAGCTTGGTCGTGGGTTCCTTATGTGCATAGGCCGAATTTCATTCAAAGAACGTACAACATTGATGCTCGCTTTGCAAGCAGCATGGTGGACTGTCTTTATGCAGCTAAAATTGGTTCTCCAGATGATCTTCATAGCATGGACTGAGACAGGGATGGACCCATTGCATCTGCATATGCACAGGGCTCTTTCGGGGGCGGTCAGACTTGCGCGGCAGCAGCCTTGGCTGGACCCGCGGCGAACAGAGGCACTCCTGGCTCTTTTTGCTGGAATTGCAATGGTTCTGCTCTGTATGTCGGCAGTCGTTTCGGGTGCAGGCATGGTGATAGCTCTGAGGCTGAAGGCTCGAAGTGGCTGGGTCCACTCAAGCAAGGGACTCACCTTTCTAAGATGTCGTCCCTGGATGATCTGCCTCACTGCATCAGACGCAATCTGGCGGCAGCTGCAGCGGATCCGGAACATGCAGCTCCCAGAGGCCGTCGGTCACCTCGACGCCACGAAATCCGGCTGCGCTCCAGGTCGCGGTCCCGAGCACGACCCAGACGGAGCAGAAGCAGGCCCGTGTTGCGGCCCTGCCCGGAGGCATCATCTGGAGACGGCCTGCGCCCTGCAGAAGACTGGCCGCGAGGACCGCCGGTGCCTAGGCCTTTGCATCCCAGGCCGGCTGCCACCACTGTGGGCAACCCTAGCTCGGCAGCTTCCTCCGGTTCAGGGGCCACCACAAGATCTGAGCACTCATCCGACACAGAGGTCATCGAGAGGAGAATTGCCAGAGCGAGCTCGGCTGCGGCTAGCAGCAGTTTGCCTGTTGGCTTTGAGTTGCCTGGCCGCCATCTGCGCACAGATGCTTCAGCGGGGCCTCCACAAGCTGCGGACGGCATGGACCTTATTCCTCCTGATGATCATCACCTCAAGATGGAGGCTCATGGAGAAGGAGGTGAAGAAGAAGGAGGAGAAGAGGAGGAGGACATCTCGGATGGAGATGATCCCTTTGCCACGGATCTTCCGGACCATCCTCCACCCGACCGCGCCGCAACGGGCGACGACATCTTTTCACCACTTTCCTTGCTCAGCCTCGGCTCGGAGCACTCCAGCAGGGATGGACTGGGATACTCGGCCCAAACCAAGGACTGATTCGACTTCGGCCGCTGTGAAAAACTGCCTCGACTTCGCACAAGGGCAGACATCGCATATGCTCTGGATTGCAAGCTGTGCCTGGCACTTCTCGCTACGCCAGGCCTCAATGGGCGTCTCCACCCTGCTGCGACCAAGAGACGGCCTCAGTTTGGGCAAGAGACTTTTCAAACAGGGTCTGGATTTCCTACTGGGCCTGCTTGTTTGCCTCTTCTGCAGAAATCAGCAGCGGGAACTTGATCAAGGACGCATAGCAATGACAGCAGCCTCCACCACATCTCATGTATTGAGCCGACCGGGTCCCAAGTCCCGGTGTCGCAGCAGCAGATTTTCTCGAAACTGGTGCAGTCTGCAAGTTGGGCTGTTTTTCTGGTTGATGGTTTTCTTTATTCTGCCTACACAAGTGACTGCGGCGACAGATGCGAGGGTTAGTGGCTCGCCCACGGGGCCACTGGGAGTCTGTCCTTCGGGGCGGGCGAAGCATCGTGGGGCATCCCGCGCCACGCTTAGTGCTGCCACACTTCCTGCCGCTCGGAAGCGATCCTACAGGCGGGCAGTGCATAGGGCGATGAAGAACGGCAGCACCACATACCGTGGCAAAGGTTTTTACTTGTTCTGAAATTGAGCACCTAAACATCACCCACTCCCATCACCGGTCGGCCACTAGATTTCCTAGAACCCCTCCGGAAAGTAAGCGCATTCGAATTCTCAGTGTCAACTTTGACGGCGTCACGACGGCCACCTATGATTCATTTGCACAGTGGCTACAGACGGCACCGCATGATGTCCTGCTGATGCAGGAAACGCACAGAGGCTTTGGAGCTGAATATGCTGAATGGGAAATTGGAGACTGGATGCTGGTCAGCTCCCCAGACCGAACTTCTAGATTTGCTGGTATTGCGATTGCGGTACGCAAGTCACTGGTAAAGGGATGGGCGGTTCGCAGCATTGAAGTGGTGCAGGGTCGACTTTTGCATGTGCGCATAAGTGGAGACAAATTTGGTATTGACATCATAACCTGTTATCAACATGTCATCAGCAGCAGGGAGCCGCAGCAGAAAACCGCGGCTAAACGCGAGGCCATCTGGTCAGCAGTTGGTCGACATCTCGCTTCTCTTCCGAGGCGCAACGTTCTCATCTTGGGAGGCGACCTGAACTGCTCGGCGAGACCGCAAGCAGGCATAGCTGGACATTGTGCACCTCCTGCCAGCGATTACTACTTTGATCAGGACGAACTCATGGGACTTGCGGAGGCGAACGGTTTGTGCTTCTTGAACACGTGGCAGCGACCGCGACAAGGCTCCATGAGTACGTTCATTGCGGGCATGGCTAACAGTCAAATTGATTATGTGCTGACGAGGCGTTCTCAGGCGGACTCCTTTGCCAAAGGCGCGGCTCCTTTGCCGTCACTGGACTTTTCCCCGTGGAGATTGGGGGCAAGACACTGTCCGATACGGGCCACCGTTCCATTGAAGCCAGGATGGATCTCTTCACCCCGACGTCAGGCTCCTCAGATTACATACAACAAGCTGGATCTGGAGCACTCCATACGCAGCAATGACCTCAGGGCACGCAGTTTGTATGCAGAGGTGCAGGCGAGGCTACAACAGCTAGATGAATATACAGCAGAGTCCCTGAACACTGCCCTTCTTGATTCTTGCAGCTGCATTTATCCTCGCAGTCACACAGCTCGACAGCCTCGACCTTGGCAGCAACCAGCGGTACAGCACTCGGTACAGACCATGTGGGCTCATCGCAGGCTTATGTCGAGAATTGGACATGATGTCAGGTACGGACTCTTCTCAGTTCGGCATGTCTTTGCTGCCTTCCGGGCGTATGCTCAGTTTCAGCGCAGCTACCGGGCCCTACGCACACAAGGCCGCTGGTATAGACGCAAATTGCTAGTGGACAAGATGCTTCGCGCCACTCAGGCGGAACGGTCCAAAGATGCCAGGGCCTTGTACCAGGTCATTCGTGAAATTTCGCCCATACAGAATGGTGGCAAGGTGCGTATCCGTTCAACGGATGGGCACCTTCTCAATCCCGAGGAGGAGCACGTGGAAATCTCAGGATACTTCTTTCAACTGTTCGGCGCTGACAAGCCGGATGTTCAGGCCACGGCTAGACTTCAGCCCATCGAGATTTACCCGGAGGAACTGGAGCTTTCGCTGAAACGACTTGGGCCAGGCAAGGCTGTTCCCGTTGGCAGTGCTCCTTCTTCTGCTTGGCGTTATTGCAGGTCTTTGCTGAGTGGGCCGTTAGCGGATGCTTTCCAAGAAGGCACAATGGCCGGCTACCCAAGCCGTTGGGCAGATTGTTCCCTCACATTAATACCGAAGCCCAACAAAACAAATAAAAGACCTGAGTCGCTGCGCCCTCTTGGCATTCAAGACGCGGCAGGCAAGGCAGTGTCGCGAGTGCTTAAGCAAAAACTATTCCCACAAATTCGAGCCGCGCTGGAAAGCTATCCGCAGTTTGCCTACTTAGAGGGCAGATCCACCAGCGATGCAATTCAAAGGGTGGTGGCACACTGCGATCGAATCAGGGGAAAGCTGAGCAATGACAAGCACAATCTTCGACATCGCAAAGCCGGCAAGAAGAGACTCAAATATCAGGGAGGAGCACAGCTGACCCTGGATATGTCGGCTGCGTTTGATCGATTGCCTAGACAGGCTTTAGAGGATTCCTTGAGATGGGCGGGGGCCGATGAGGAGACAATCTCCATTCTCATTGACATGCACTGCGCCTGTCATTACAAGATAGTTCATGAAGGATTTGTTGCGTATATAGATATGCGCAACGGAGTGCGACAGGGGTGCACTGTTGCACCAATTCTCTGGGCAACGTACAGCGTCTATCTTCTTCACCTAATAGAAGACAGGCTTAACAGCTCGTGGCCCAAGGAATCCATGACCTTATATGCAGACGACACACGCTGTGCGTGGGATCTGTGCACCATCCAAGACTTGCGCTTTTTCGTTCGGAGCATGACTGTGATCTTTGAAGTGTATAGACAGCAGGGCATGCATATCAATGAGGACAAGTCTGCGCTCATCATCAGAATGGGCGGGACACATGGTGCAGCATGGCTTCGACAGCACACCGCATTTATTGATGGCAAGAAGTTATTTCGCCTCGCGCACAACATGCAGACGCTGACCATTCCCATAGCAACCCAGGTCAAGTATTTAGGCATTACTGTCTCCTATCAGGACTATGAAGCAAAATCAGTTGCGCACAGACTCAAAGCAGCAGGAATTTCACGACAACGCCTCGCCAAGGTGCTGCACTCCTCCACATATTTGAGCCTCAGACAACGCTTGTTGATCTATCAGGCATGTGTCAGATCCTCAATTTTGTATGGTGTGTCTACCTTTCCTCTGCAAGCAAAGGACATACAGGCGCTTCATCGCAGAGATGTCAAGTACATACGAGCAATTGCGAAATCACCTGTGCGCATTACACGCGAACGCACCGTCGACCTTTTCCGCAGATTACACATCAAACCCATTGAAGAGTTCTGCACCGTGAAGATCACTGAGGGAGCAAAACGGCAACAACAGAAGATTCTCACCACAGCAAGTATTTTGCCGACCAACAGCACACAGGATGCAGCAGAGGAAGCTCAGCCCTCTACCGATATGAAGGGAATGGTTGCGTTGGGTGTTACAGCAGATGAGATTCATACCTATGCTTGCCCAAAGTGCGGCCTCTACTTTCCCACTCAGCGCATCATGCGAATACACCACAGTCGCAAACATCAAACTCCACTGCGCAAGCATGACAAACAGGACAAGGAAGCCTTCCGTATACCAGATGTTCATTTGCACTGTGTTGCTGGTATGCCCACCTGTAAGCATTGCGGTAGGGAGTTTGTCGGTTGGCAGGAGTTCAAGTGGCATCTGGTCAATGTCTGTGAGTGTGTTCCTTCTCTTGGAAGGGATTCTCAGACCGCATCAGTGGCAACCGTTGTCTCTAAAGCCCCTGAAACTGAGTGTGTTCAGGCAGGAGATGGGTCTGCTAGGCAGTTCGCTGCGGGACCCGTCGAAACAGAGGTTGAAGCTGAGCCAGAGGCTCGGAAACCAATGTCAATGGATGCAGAAATTTGTCGGGAACTGCTTCGACCCCAGTGGTACTACATACTTCGTAACCCAGACATTAAACAAAGACTACAACATCACTGCATCTTTTGTGGACAGTGGATTTCCAAGCGCAGTGGAGCTCTGGAGAACCATCTCCGCTCTGCACACGCAGCCGCTTATCAGCTGCAGCCTGAAGTTCGCTCGATTTGTAAAACAGTACCTATTGTCCGTCAAAGCCCTTGTGAGGTCTGTGGCTCTGCCTTTGCCAGCTCTTCCAAGCATGCTTGCACTGTTCTGCAGCATTTGTGCTTTATCTACGGGAGCAGCTTCGGAGGGACCAGCAGGCAAGCGATGCCCCAGGAGGAGCTCACACCGATGCAGGAGCTGCAAAAGATGTTTGGGCACCTTCAGCCGCCCCCCGGCTCAGAAGCTCGACAGCCGATGGATGTGGAGGATCTCACGGAGGACCGGGAGGAGAGCAGGTCGAAATACTCGAGGCCGTCCACCAAGGGGCTCGGACAGGGCAAGGGTCCGACACTGGCCTCGGAAGCGGCCCCGAAAGAGCCTGCCACCTCGAGCGAGAAGCCCGCAAATCCAGCCCGGCACGACAACGGCAACGGCCGCAACCAAGAGGGCAACTCACAATCCTGGAATGGATGGGGGCGCCAAAGCTGGAGCCACTGGGAGAATGCTCAGTACCCGCAGAGGCACATCGAGGAGCTGGAGGAAGACATTCGACTACTAGCTCGAATATGTCTCAGACACGAGGACGAGCTCAGTCAAATGAGACCGGAGCGGGGATTCGTTCTTACTTTCGAAGTAAAAGCGGGGAACATTCTCAACAAGCTCTACGCCAANCTCAGTCAAATGAGACCGGAGCGGGGATTCGTTCTTACTTTCGAAGTAAAAGCGGGGAACATTCTCAACAAGCTCTACGCCAAAGCCCTTCGCTGGCACCAACAGAAGGAGGCCAAGGAGGTGGACAGTTCACTTCGCCATGTGCTCTTTCTGGAGATGCTTACCGTTTGGAAGGAGAGGATGAGGGCTGTCGAAGCCTCGGAGGAGCTCAAGGAGTCGGTGATCCAGCAGGGCTGGGCGGAGAAAAAGGAGGGCATTGCGGAGCTGCACTGGTTGTATCAAACCTGGAATGCCACGGAGGAGAAATTGCAAACCAATATGGAACTCGAGCCCATGCTGCAGAACCAGATCTACGAAACGCTTGTGCAGCTGGAGGCCACGATAGTGGCGCCGAATGCCCTTCAACAGTTTCATTCCACCCACAAGCTGGTGGAGCAGCACTCCGGCGAGACGGTGACATTTCTGATGTCGCTGGGCTTGAGGAATGTGATGGCAACCCAAGCATGGGGCATGCTGACAAACTTGTGCGGCAATGCAGCAGCCAAGCTCATTGGATTGCGGATCAGGCCCATGAGGATGGAGAGGCAGCCCATCGTGAAGGTGTTGGCCGAGAGATTTCCCCCGGCTCCCAAGGGCAAGGGCAAAGGGAAAAATGCGAGACAGCACCAGCGGCGTCGCTGAGACTTGGAAGGCCTGCGGGCATTCGCCTTGCGAATCGCAGCAATCTGTGCTATATGAATGCGAGTTGTAATATCATGAACTGGATGTGGCATTCTGAAGGCACTACAGACGCTCTGGGCAGATTGGAGCCAGCCATGCAAGGGCTGCAAAGGCAAGGCACTCATCATCTTTTGCGTTCTTTGCCGTGGCGTTGTGCTCTGCAAGGGTGGTCCAATATTCACTCTCAACAGGACGCAGCAGAGTTTATCTCGCATCTGCTTGGCTACTCGCAGCCAGCAGCTTATAGTGGCAGTTGGGAAGCTCGCACAACCTACGAGGACCCGAATCNGTCCAATATTCACTCTCAACAGGACGCAGCAGAGTTTATCTCGCATCTGCTTGGCTACTCGCAGCCAGCAGCTTATAGTGGCAGTTGGGAAGCTCGCACAACCTACGAGGACCCGAATCGGCATGCTTCCATTGTTGACACAGGTCAGCTGCTAAGTCCGCTGATTTTGGAAATCTCAGGCCCGACGCTTCAACACTGTGTGTTTCACTGGCACATTCAGAATCATTTGCATGCTCTTCGAAGGTCTCCTCGGCTCCTATTTTTGCAAATCAAACGCTTCAGGCGCACTGAGGCTGGTGACGATACAGTAAAGGACACCACAGCTTTGCATATCAAGGCGGCAGAAGTCGTTCGCATCCCGTGCTTTGTCAATGATGTCGATGCCTCAACGGTTATTGAACATTATGCTGTGATGGGTTTCATTTTTCATATTGGATCCACACTGAAGGCTGGGCATTACAAAGCAGCTCTGAGTGGGCAGGGAGCCGCACTTGATTCCTCGCCAATGTTTTATGTTACGGATGACGACAGGCCTTTGCAATCAGCTCAACAATCTGAGACACTAGCTGCCCAAGGATGTTATGTCATAGGTTTGCGCAAGCTCAACAGACAGAGTTAAGAAGGCGATGGGGTGGATGCTCGGAGCCCTGCTAGGTGCTTCGGCACGAGGGTTCCTCAGAACATTTAATTACTCCGTTAGGACTGTGCTACCCAAGCACAGCTGTCATCTCCAGCCTGGAGTGGAACAGCCGAACCGAAGAGTTTGGTCCGCAAGGGACGCAAAGCGTCGGACGACGGCGCTGCGAATCAAAGTCAAAGTCAAAAGTAGTAGTAGTAGTAGTAGTAGTAGTAGTAGTAGTAGTAGTAGTACTCACTCACTCACACGCCGTACCGAGTTCGTCCGATACTATGCGGGGACAGGCAGTTGCCCGGCGACAGATTGTCGCGCCATTGTTTTAATGACTCCCTGAAGTAGAAGTTAAAAGGCAAAAAAAAGTTGCAGCATCCGTGGAAAATCAATCCATGCCATCCAAGTCGAACGCCTGCTCGGCATCAACATCTTCTCGAGGATCAACCGTCTGCGAACCTGAGCTATGTACAGTCGCCTCCACAGAAGAAGCCGCCTCGGACTGGTCTGTAGCTGGCATCCCAGCCACAGGCACAGTCCCTGCGCTTTGCCCGCCTTGCGCCACTCCTCCACTCAGGTCAGAGCCCGAAGCCGTAGACGCCGAGTCGGAAACCGGCATAGCGGTACGCCAGGCAGTAGCCACATAGCCGAAGCGCGGAGCGGCAGCCAAAGGACTGTGAGCATGATTGCAGCGAGCAGTGTGCAGCTGACCTCCCGATCGTCTACAACCCTAGCAACACGTGGTGTGCGAGTAGCTTGTGGTGCGGTCGCAGCCCTGGACGCTGCAGCCCATTGCCGCAGTCATAGAGGGATCAGTCCTTAGTAGCCGCTGCTGTTGTCGGCAGCGGCGAGAATGCTGACGCCCCACGGAGAGACGGCAATCCCGGCAGCAATGACGATGGCTGGCACTGATGTAGCGCACCAGACACCCATCAGTATTGCAGCGGTGAAGCACCGTAGCACCAGTGTTACCTGTAGGTGTGTGGGCTTAGGGATTACAGAGGGAGGGGAACGGAGTGCAGGCAGGCTGTGCAAAGCAGAGGCACCTCTGGCGTAGTAAGTGCGTCGGCTGCCTCCATCGCGAGTGGTCGACATGGGGGCCTTAGCAGAACACCCAGACGAAAGTGCAGGCGCCGGAAAGGAGGCACAGTTACAGCAAAGCAATGCGTCAAGCGTTGTTTTACGGCCTTGCATTCCGATGGCTGCCCCTGCCAGCGGCATGCACGAGCTCTGCTCAGCACACAGGCGGCAGAAAGCCGAGGGCGCGCAGAAGGCTCAGCTGAGCATCCTTGACTCGCTCAGCATGGCCAGGCACGTACGCCACAATGACCACTCTGTTGCCTCCCGTCCAAGACTGGGTCGCATGCCAACAGCTACGGCCATTGAACAAGACACCAGTACTTATCGTGTCCATAAGGACGCCCGCCAACAGCTGCTCCTGGCATTCATCGTAGTGGGAACCGCCCGCAGACTCAACCCAAAGGCCTCCGTCTACTTGATGCGATACGCCCAATAGCAAGGAGTCGCCCTCATGGTTCCACTTGTCACGGTGCGGGAGGGTTCTGTTATTGGCCCCGATAGTGATGGCAGACCAACAGTGTCCCGGACACACCGCAAGCAGCAACTGGTTAAGGACCCTACACACATTCGGAAAGTGCTTGGTGTGCTTGTAAAAGCCATGGATTCCACCTTTCACATAAAGGCCGAGGTGTAGAACAAGTCCATTGCCATGGGCACGGTCGTCATCTTCAAAAGGCAAGAGTGAAATGATCATGCGTGCGAGAGTCCAGAGCTGACCCGTACGCGCATTCAGAGCGTGCCAAGCCAGGGCTTCAGCTTCATGCATGGTACGCCGCAGCAACTGCTGCCAGCACGCCTTAAAAACCCACACGCAGTCTGCTACCTGAATGCATGCTCGCAGGCTCTTTGCTGGCTAGGGATGCTGACTGCTGCGCCACAGGCGTGCTTTGGCCTGGCGCAGGCGGCCTTTAAACCTCTGCTCCACGCAGGTAGGCCCTACCTCCCTAGCTGCCTACCCTGGCGCCCACTCCTTCGGGGCTGGCGGGCACTCAGTAGCCAGCATGATGTGTGTGAATTTATGGTGCATCTTCTTTCGATTGCAGAGCCCAGTGCTTATGAGGGACTATGGCAGTCTCGCCTGACCAACCCTTTCCTTGTCACGGCTGCAGGCCCTCTTGCTGCGCCGATTTTGCTGCCAATCANCGATTGCAGAGCCCAGTGCTTATGAGGGACTATGGCAGTCTCGCCTGACCAACCCTTTCCTTGTCACGGCTGCAGGCCCTCTTGCTGCGCCGATTTTGCTGCCAATCACGGGCTCCTCTCTGCAGGCGCTTGTGGATTCATGGTCCCAGCAGGCCTCTCATACAGGCTCTTACCCGGCATTCAGGAGTTGTGATGCTGCAACTTGAACGGTATGGTATCCTAGAGGGCAGACCTTCCAAGAACTCCAATGCTGTTCCCATCCAACCGGGTGAGTCGGTAGTTTTGCCTGTTTTTGCCACTAACCATGACACGGAGCTGAGCCACATGTCCTTTAGGGTAGCGTACGTGATATATCACCGTGGGCAGTCCACTCAAAGTGGGCATTACCAGACTGCCCTCTGCTTCCCTCGTGGTGGCACCAGCTGTGCTTCATGGCAGTTCCACATTTGCAACGATGATTGCACGCCAAGACTGGCTAAGCCCTCNACTGCCCTCTGCTTCCCTCGTGGTGGCACCAGCTGTGCTTCATGGCAGTTCCACATTTGCAACGATGATTGCACGCCAAGACTGGCTAAGCCCTCTGACCTTCGGGATATTCACTGCAATGGTTATCTTGTTGGGTTGGTTTGGGATGCCGGTTTTGGCGCCTAGTACGGGCCCCGCCCGTGTTGCATGTGCATTAAGTATAGCCGTCTGCCGAAGCGCAGTGCCGGCAGCACATCTGACACATTCAGTTTGCCGAAAAACTTGCACTACGCATCTGTATTTTGCCCTTTGTACAGTCTCTGTTCGTGCCGCAACCGACTGCTCTCCTGTTGTGCAACCTGCAGCTCGCCAGTGTTTTCACGTCAAGTGCAGACGGTCTAGGTAGCCGTCTGCCGGGCTGCTTGGGCATTCGTGCCGGGCCCGAATTTCTAGCTGGTGCCTCAGTCTGCCGTGCATTGCAACTTTTCAGTGTGCCGACCCATTGAGTGGATACTGACAGCTACTTCTTGCGTGCTGCCTGCCACAATCAGCTCTCAGCATGCCCTTGGCAACTCTTCACGGCCATGGCACGACAAGTCTCCCTTCCAACACCTATGTTTCAGGTAGCCCTGGAGGAGCGAGTTCTTTTGCGCAAGCTGTGGGAGATCTTGGGTGATGAGGCCCGAGGCATTGTCCCGCCCATTCTCACTGTGGCCCCACGCAACGACATAGTTGCTTTTGCCTGTGAAAGATTGCCGGGGCCTGCGCTGTCTCGATTCCTTGGCTATGTGGAGGTGGTCGACTGCATGCGAGCTGTGCGTTGAGGGCAGCGAGAGTCGAACAAGGTGCGACACTGCAGGCCTGGGCATCACTGCTGCGGTTTTTTCTGAGGCTTGCGGCGGGTCCAGTCGGTGAAGCTCGTACTCAGGTACGCCTCCTCCAACTCCAGTGCCAACGGCGTTTTCTGCATGCGCTCCGGTCGTTTTCGGAGCCCCAGGAGCTTGAACGCGCCCGAGTAGCAGAGGGCCGTCAGAGCCGTGAATTTGAAAAAAGGACCGGACAATGCTTTAGATGCGAGCGTTGGTCCTTGTAGTGCAGGCCGCAGTAGGCACAGGGAGAAGTGCAGTCTAGGCCAGCCTCTGCGCGCAAGCTCTGTGCCTCAACTTTATGAGCCCAAAACCCGGGATGCGCAAGACGAAGATGTTGCTTGACACCAGGACCCCGCAGCGAGACCCACTGATGGCAGAAAACGCAGTGCTGTCGGAGCACATTCACAAAAGGAATCCCTGCAGCTGTAAGCCTCCAATTTTGGCGCAGGCTTCGCAGGAAGTCAGGGCAGTCGATCAAAGGTGCATGCGAAGGTGCTACCGGCGGGACCCGGCGCGAATGCCCAAGCGATCCCGCCTGATTCGAAGCTCCCAACACTTCTGAAGCAGTGGTAGCAGTCCCCGCAGCTAAAGTCGTAGGTGGAAGCCCACCGTGTAAAACTGGACATGCCCCTCGAAGATGTTTTTGCAGTGCTTCCACCCGCGTAAATCTGCTGAGGCAGTGTCGGCGTTGAGGGAGGCCGTCTACTGTGTGTGCTGTATATTGTGTTGATCTGGGAATGGGGGCACGCTCAGGTCTGGGGCCATGCTGCTTGGTGTGGTGGGAGAGCATATGCCGCATGTTGTCAAAGTATTGCCCACACGTGGGACAGGCAACACCTATCGAAACACTGCAAGGAACCAGCCTGCAATTGGAACCGGCCTGGCCTGGAACAGTTGGTTCAGTAAGATGCGTGAGCCACTTTAGCTGCTGTTCCATATCAGCAACACTAGCAGGGTCAGTACAGGCACGGATGGACTCACAACCCGCAAGCGTCGTCGCAGTTCTGCAGTACTCTCATGGGTAATGTGGGCCGGTGAGCGGGCTATCGCACGAAGATGTCGGGAATCCGTGGCGCTCAGCTTACGCAAGACTGCATCAGTGAGTCCGGTGGCGTGCAGCCCGAAGATCAGGGAGCTTCGCACGCATGACATGTATAAGCTGACACGGCGACGGATGCTAAGTTGTTTACTGTGTAACAGCTTAGCGAGCCGAGCTCGATTGGAAGACGCGGCTTGTTGCCTGCTGAGGAAAGTCTGCATTTCAAAGGACCCATACGAGACCTGAACCCCAAGGTACCCAAACTTGGCAACCCGCGGAATCAAGATTGGCCGGCCCGGAACTCCAAAATTAATGCAGGGCTGGCCGTCTCTGGAAACCGTGTGCGCTCTGATCCACTTCCTCGCCGAAGTACCCCGCAGCCCAAGAACCACCGAGGATTTATCAGCATTGGCAACCATACCACAATCGGCCAGCAAGTCAAAAACCTCTCGGACCGTGCCGCAAACTAAGGCGAGATCTGCCAACTTATGAATGCGCCACGCCAGGTGCGTGTCATCCGCAAAGCAGGTCATCAGTTCATCAACCCATTGTGGGGGTACTCTAGTCTTGAGCTCAGCCATTAGCCACACCGTTAAAAAGGCTATAGAGCATGGGTGACACCGCGCAGCCTTGACGAACACCCTTGTCAAGAGGGAAAGCACCCGTGAACTGATGATGCTGCAGCTCATAAGAGCACTGGCAGTGAATCTCGAGCAAGATTCTCTGCAACGACGGATCAACACCCGCATGCTGCAAAGATCGCTGCAGCACATCTCTCGTGAGGTTGTCAAAGGCACGGCTAAGATCAATGCCAATCACTACAGAACCATAGCAGCTGCTGCAAACTTCTCCCGCAGCACGCGCATGCACGCCAAGGGCGCCCGCCTGAAGGCGAGCTCGCGTCTCGCGGCAATGCCGAATGACCCTCATGATGGCACTATCAATAGATTTCCCTTCAACATACGCAAACTGCGGTGCCGCATGCAGCAGAGCAGCGACCTGCGACGTCAGCCTATCTCGCAGCACTCATGCTACCAGTTTGGACGCAGGGTCCTGGACGCCTATGGGTCTAAGGTCTTTAGGCAACCGGGAGGACTTGTGTGGCTTGGGTAACAACACGAGACCACAATCCGTGATCTCATGGGTTAACCGAGAGGGTCTAGAGGAGGTGCCTATGTGGTAATCCCGTGCCAGGCTGGTCGCAAAAAGATCAGGCAGAGCCTTCCAGACTTCCGGCGGAGCACTGGTGATGGGAACCGCCTTCTTCGTCTTAAGGGAAGCAACAGCAAGCTGAAGCTCCGCTGCATCAATGCAAGGTGGTTCGGGGTCAGTGTCAGGATGGAAGGGCTTAGTGTCGGAGAAGGCAGATTGAAAGTAGTCCAGTATAGACTGAAACTGCTGCTGAGGTCGAAGCAGGCTCCCATCTGATGCTCTAACCACCACGCGCTCGCGACGCTGCTTAGGAGCAAGGAATTTAGTAATCCTATAGATCTCACCCATTTGATCCTTCGAAGCAGCCCTGGCAGCGCGATCGATGACGTCATGCAACTTCTGCTTACGCGCTTGCAAGCTTGCCCGTCGTAGTTCCCGACTAACGGCCCTGAATTGTGCGAATTTACGCCATACCTGGAACAGCCTACGGCGTCCTGAAGCTGAGCGGCGTGAGCCACGCCACTGCCTAAGGGCCTGCCACATCCTATTAACCTCTATCTGAACCGATTGAGGGAGCAAGCTTTTGGCTTATTGGGCGGGAAAAATCGGCGACAGGCTTGCAGCACTGTCTGATGCAGCCAGCTCACAGAGGGCACCGTGGAGGCAGCTGACACCACCTGCCGGACGTGTGTACAGAATGTATGCCATGCAGCTGGGTCGTCAGAAGCGCAAGCTCGGAGTGTTGGCAAGGAATATGCCGGGCGTGTGTGAGCGAGCCTACGCTGAAACCTCCAGCCCCCAATCCACGGAACGCTACCCCAGACCGGCCTGTGCTTAGCACCTAACCTCCATGGAGATAGGTCCAGCGAAAATGGCTGAGACCGGCGGGCCTGTGGGTCAGTGATGCCCCTTCGAGTCACAATGAAACCAATTTGACTGCGCATGCTACCATTGACGAAAGTGGCACAAACCCGTGGCCTGGCACTACTCCAAGTGTTAAGAAGACAAAGGTCGTGGGTTCTGATCAGGTTGAGGAGGTCCTCATCTGGTTTCCGTGAACTAGCAAGAACACCTGAGCCAACATGCACATCCAAGCGGCAGCATGTGGAATTGAAGTCGCCAGCCAGAAGGAGCACGTTGCGCTTGGGCAGAGTGCCCAAAAGCTGACCAAGCTGCATCCATAGCCGATGACGGTTTGCCAAGTTGCCTTCAGGAGCCCTGGACTGCGGCACCCATTGATATAAGCCCACCACATCGACCGAGGTGTCTTGTCGGGGATTATGAATCCTGACATGAAGCAGCCGTCCCGGACACAGTACCCGGTAATCCAGGTCCTCAGCGCCGGCAACGCGTGAGTTCACACAGATGCAGACGCCAGCGTACCTCGTGTCACTTGAGGGAGAGGAGATAAAATGCCAGCCACCAGTTGACCAGGTGTTAGCCGTACGACCCAAGCCCCAGTGTGTTTCCTGGAGAACCACAACATCAACCGAGTTTTGTGCGGCCAGCCACGACACAAAGGTGTCGTATAATTCAGCACTCATCCCACCAACGTTGTAGGAGACGATACGTAGACGAGGAAATCGACCCTGTGAGGCCATATGCACGTGTGTAGCCGTAGGAGGTCTAGTCGGGCCAGCTACATTAGGCTCCAGCACCACGCCCAGAGATCTAGCTGTGCGCCACTGTCCCCGATACCAGGTTCCCCCTTGCTTACCTGCTCTGGCCTGAGCACGTTGAAAGGCACGCTTGCGCGCCTTGGTCATAGTGAAACTAGCAGAAAATCCAGAAGTTTTCGCCTCTCTATGAGAGGCTCCCCANGTTCCCCCTTGCTTACCTGCTCTGGCCTGAGCACGTTGAAAGGCACGCTTGCGCGCCTTGGTCATAGTGAAACTAGCAGAAAATCCAGAAGTTTTCGCCTCTCTATGAGAGGCTCCCCAATTGTTTCTGGCTTGCACCTGAACCCGCGGGTCTGCAGGACCGGCATGAGCTGATGCCATCCGGATACTAACGTCCTGCCGTGGGAATTGGGACCCACGCAGCTTGCCGGAGTCCAAAAGAACTGCAGGGCCACTGTTCACAGCACTCAGAAGCGCAGTAAGTAGGAGCCAAAGAACCATCATCCGCNGTCCAAAAGAACTGCAGGGCCACTGTTCACAGCACTCAGAAGCGCAGTAAGTAGGAGCCAAAGAACCATCATCCGCAAGCGAGGCCCTACACACAGAGGCTGACTCAAGCCGAGACCCTCAGTAGTAGTAGTAGTAGCAGTAGTGGTAGTAGTAGTAGTAGTAGTGGTGGAAGTCGTAGTCGTAGTCGTAGTTTGTTTCGGGCATCGGCGTGTGTCTATTGGGAGATCACACCGGACAGGGGGTACGGTTTATTACGGGCATCGTCGCGTGTATATGATGTCGGATCCAGATCACACATCACAGGGGGCACGATTTGTTACTGGCATCGGCCGGTGTATGTTGCGAGATCACACATCACGGCGGGTACGATTTGTTACTGGCATCGTCATTGTTGTGAGATCAGACATCACGGGGGGTACGATTTGTTACGGGCATCGGCGTGTGTCTGTTGTTGTGAGATCACACATCACTGGGGGCGCGTTTTGTTATGGGCATCGGTGTGTGTATGTTGTGAGCACATGACAGGGTGTACGATTTGTTACGAGCATCGGCGTGTGCATGTTGGCGTTCCGAGACCAGGCCCGAACATGAGGACGTCAACATGGTTTCAAACTCAAACTTTCAATGCATTCAATCTTCAAACTCTTCCAACTTAAAACCTTCAAATTCCCAAATTCTGAAAGTTCGAAAATGTCAAACATTCGAACTCCACGTCTCGCAAAGTTTCAAATTTTCCACTTTTGAAAATTTCAAGTCTTCAACCCCCCAAAGTTTGAAACTTTTCGAACTTTCAATCTTTGAACCTTTCGAACTTTCAAGCTTTCAAACTCCCTGGGTTTCCAAAATTCAAACTCCAAGGTTTCAAACTTTCGAACTCGAGCCTGAGGGCCGCTCTGTGAACCCCTACGCGTTCTCCAGCAGTCCTCCCTCGCGCAACGCGTTGCCGCGGCTTCAAACTTCGAAGCTGGATTCCCATTCGAACTTTCAAACTTCAACCTCGCGCTCATTTTTCAAACTCGAAACTCTCAAGCTTTTAAACTTCAAACTCTTCATTTTCCAAACTTTTCCAATTTCCAAACTCTCCAATCTCGTCCAACAGAAATACGTTCAAACTCTCAAAAGTTCGAGTTCGAAAAACCCCCACTCGTGACACCTCTCCAGGATAAGTGTTCAATTTCCCAGCAAAATAAATGTTCAGCGGGCCAGGATAAGTGTTCAGTTTCCCACCAAAATAATTGTTCACCGGGCCAGGATAAGTGTTCAATTTCCCACCAAAATAAGTGATAAGTGTTCAATTTTCCCAGCAAAATAAGTGTTCACCGGGCCAGGATAAGTGTTCAATTTCCCAGCAAAATAAGTGTTCAGCGGGCCAGGATAAGTGTTCAATTTCCCACCAAAATAAGTGTTCAGCGGGCCAGGATAAGTGTTCAATTTCCCAGCAAAATAAGTGTTCACCGGGCCAGGATAAGTGTTCAATTTCCCGCCAAAGTAAGTGTTCAATTGTCCAGAGTTAAGAAGTGTTCATTTCTATACCCAAAACCATGTAAAGAGTTACTGTTAGAGGAAGGGTCTAATGTATGACTGTATGCCTGTGTATATGTATTTGTACTACAGATGCCATTGCTGGCACAAGAGCATGTGCGTATGTGTGTATATATACACACATGCATATATGTGTATGGAGGTGTGCCATACATATAAACACGTAGTATATCCAAATATATACTGTGTATATATATATACATACATAAGCATGTGCATGTGTGTAGACACGGGGTGGAACATGCGCATGCATGTAGACGCAAGCGTGCACGCCTGCATTTTGTCCACATATGCATAAATATATGTGTGTATACACATCCATCGTGATTCATCCCACACAGACATACATACATACAGACATACATGCCTACGTACTATATGCATTCACGTAAGGTTTTATATAGACACATATCTGTGTGTATATATGTATAGGTGCATACACATGTGAAGGCACATGTACGAAGACATTGATACATGCATGTTTGCGTCTGTTTGGAACCATGTGTTTGTGCATGCAGGTACAATAGGGTTCATATGACTGACAGTCCTGGATGTGCACCCTTGTTAGCGATTTTCGGTCATACAGAACCAGACACTGATATTCAGGTCTGTTGCAGATGTCTGTTTGTGTGCCGAAGTGTATGTATGCAAGTGTGATTCACGTAGGTATGCCTGCATGCAGGTACATGTCTGTTTGTCGGTTTGCTTGCCTGAATGAGCATATATAGTTTTATGTTGATGCCTATGTTATGCCGTTATGCCATGTGAGGTTATTGAATATGGTATGAAAGCAGGTGTAGACCCGTCAATGGATAGGTTGACAGATAGAAAGATAGGAAAGATGACGGAATACGCAAATGTCGATGTAGAATCAAACAGATCGGCAGATATTGCAGATATTTTACGTATATTCAAATATGCGTATATACACATGGGTGTATATACATAGAAGATCGACCATCGATAGGTTGATGGTTGGATATACATATCTTCGAAGCGAGCGTGTTGAGCTTGTATTCATGCATGCATGCCTGCACAGCTACATCTATGAATGCTATGCATTGTGCATTGTAAGGCTCAGTGGTGCAATTCGATGGTTTTCGTTTGATTAGGCTTAGATAAACATGTAAATGCAAACTACTGTCAGGTAGTGCAAAGCCGAAATGTAGTAATGAAATGGTTTTGGATGTACTTGGCAGAAGGACTGCAATGGCACCACGTCTTGTGCAATGCCGTGTAGTTGTTTTTCAGCTTTCTGTGTGGTAGTATGCACGGAGGAACGAAAGCACGAGTATCCAACCAAGCGCACGAGCGAGCGCGAGGTCAAGCAGCCGAGCAACCAACCGACTAGCTCGCCACATGACCGAAGACAACCTGCGTGGTCATTGCTCCTACATCGATGGCATTTTCACCCGGCCTGCCTGTGATAGTTGTCTCATCAGAGACGAGACTCCAGCTTGCGTTTGAAAGCAGCTGAGCTGCGATCGGGTTTGCACACTCATACTCCGATGACAGACCCTTCGCTCGAGCTTGCGCCTTTGGCAACTATGAGGGCACACAGATTCAGTCCACCCAATGTTCGATTCTTGATAGTGCAGCACTTGATAGGAGACGTTGCTTTCCCTTCTGCTTCAGCTCTCCAACTCAGGGCGGACTGTGTTCCTTCATGAGGTCGCGTTTATAGCTCAGACAGACTCGTGGATCAGAGTGTCCAAACTGAGACGTTTTCGCAGGCTTTGTGCGCCTTTTGATGCCAGCAGCAAACACCCGACATATTCTCGCTAGTTGTTTTGAAGCCTCTGCAACAGATCCTGGCAAACCTCCTCCACCGTCGACCTGCCACCAGCAAGACGCTGGGCATGGAGCTCAGTCACTTGACTTCGAGGTCCAGATCTTCGAGAGTGGGTCCTTCGCAGGAAGGAGTTGCTCGCATTTAATTTAAGCCAAGGCTGCGACAGGGTTCCGGTGAGGCCTGTGGAAGCTCGTTCATCCTAGGCGAGCAGGGAATCGCAGAGCTGCTGGTGAAGTTGCATCGCTGGTCGCACTCCCAGCGGGCGTGCGCACTGCGAGCATTGTGAGTGGGATGGTGAGAGTGAATGAAGGGGTGGTATAGCAAGTCTAGGAGAATAGCCTTTGCCGGCAGTGGCAAAAATCAAGCACGACCTTTAACGTTGCGGCCACTCCACCTAAACACGACCTGGTCATCTGCTTCGCTGTATAGAGTGCTTGTGGACTCAATGTCGGCCAAAAATGTTCCACGACTCTCGAACTCAGGGTGTGGCAGCAACAGGACAATACGACCAGGCAGCTGGTGCCCCACGTGTTGCAGGTGTAGCCAGGGCATTGACTTCTCCATTCCTGCAGCAGCCCGGATTCCCGGCTTTGGGCACGAGGCTTCCACGGCCCGTGTAAACCCTCGCGTGCTAAGGAACGTGGGCATCGGATGCTTCACTTCGGCGCGTCCGCTCCAGCACCCTCAGGTGAGCTCAGATCCCAAGATTGCACATGGAAATGGCTTGGAGACGGGGGTGTGAGCCAGAACGCAAGGTAGTTCATCCGCTGAAGCGAGAGGGTTCCTTCGTGGGGGGCTGCACGTTGGGCTAGTTTTGGCGGAAGCTCCTGTGAATCGCCTTTTCCAGGAGTGGGCGAGCCCCTGCTGGCACCGCCTCCTTGGCTGACTCCAACAATTGCCGCAGCCTCGGAGCCTGGGGCCTGGACTGAGCCCGAGCTGACACGGAAATCCCGTGTTGCTAGAAATCCACGCTGGAAGCACGGACCTGTGGTCATCAACAAACACGTCGAGGAACTACCCTCAATGCAGCCTCTCCCAAAGAGTATCTGTCGTCGTAGGACGACGCATGTCGCTGTCGTCGTTTAGCCACGCTGGACCACGGGCATTGCTCAGAGGAGTCCAGGATCTGCGACGCCTCGCAATGAAGGCAACAGACCTAGCAAGACATCAGCCAAGGTATGCGTGCAGCAGCTTCTGTGCCAGGCAGCAGCTGCAGTGGGGGCACGGTAGGTGATGGCTCGGCAGGAAACTCTTGTGAGACTAGCTGAGCTGTTCTTGTGGCCGCAGGAAGTGCTGCGTGGTACTTCAGTTTCAGCTTTAAAGCATTCGGATTTCTTATTGGAAACGATGGATCTTCTCGAGGTCGCAAGTGAGCTCCACTCATGCTTTTTTTGTTTAGTTGATCGACAGGCCTGAGAAGCACTAGGGTCTACGAACCGAAACGAGACTGAGTTGGCTGGAGACGCAGGGACAAACGTGTGAACACGTTCAGCCGATCAGTTTGGTCGGGTAAGGTCTGACCATACTGCCATGCTGATGCAAGTTTCCATCTGCTGCGAGAATACAGTCGAAATCGTTAGCGAGGGAAAGGCTTCAGCGTCGTGAAATGATCATCATGACTCACAGCCGTGGCTGAAGAGCATCCTTCCTGCATCATCCGAAGCATACGATCGATGAAACCCTTTATTCTGACAAGCAGTCTTGCTGGTTGAGCGCACTTCAGACGCAGAGATGGTTTGAGGAGCATCGTCTGGGCTCTGGTTGAGGGATACCGTACGACCGTTTCGTCCTTGCGACGGCGGTTGTCCAACACGAAGTCGAATTGAGTGCTCTCGCCTGCCGACCTCAGCCCCAACTCTCTGCCAACAATCCAATGTCACTCTGTGCACTGTTTTTCAGGGAATTATGCTTGCAATCAGCTTTTTTCAGGGTGATAGGTCTGATAGGTGAATTCCGGATCACATGACGAAGATGCGACAGGCTGATTTGGTCAAGATGCGAGAATCCCGAGAGGCACAAGCCTCATTTCTTTGCACAGTCGCTGGCGAATCGTTTGCAAGAGATTCACCTCCAAATTCGAAGTGTTTGACGAGGCTCTGGACAAGGAGACGCAGCAGATGTGGGTTGGAGAGCCAGGAATAGTGGCAGCCATGTGGCATACGAGGTTGCGGCAAGCAAGCGTTGGGTGTTGCAAGGTCAGCTTGATCCTGGATCTGCTGTATGCCTTTCCGGGGCTGGATGGCACGCTGGCGCAGCCATGTTTGCAGGCCACTGCCATCGACACTGCAGAACGGTGCACAAGCGATTTAGACCAGACGAACTGCAGATGGTTTGAGGTGCTTCTGCGCTTATGCTCCGTGTCTGTGGGAGCGAAAGCTTTCCTGGCATACCAGCGAAATCCACGGTCCATTGCTCAGTGCATGGCTGGCAGTCCCATTGATCTTGTTGCAGTGGCATCTTACGTTGCATGTGTCAGCCTATGCGCACCGCTGTTTCTCGAGAGTCACGGAGCGTAAAGTCCCGCAGATATCACCTGAGAGTGGATCTGCCGTATGTCGGTACCCACTTCGCCATGGTGCATTTGGCCTTTGAGGGCCTGCCTGCGGGTGTGCGCTCCGGTTGGCCCTTCATGTTGCACCCCAGCATCAAGAGTCACTCTTCTTGAGGGCTCCAGGGCTGTAGTCTGCCAGAAGGCATGTGATCACGTCCACCTCCGACGACCTGCAACCTGCACCCTGTCTGAAGCGTCAGGTTTCGTCCTCCCTTTCCGGATGCGTACAAAGAGAGTCAGTGTGCACAAATCACAAGTCTCCCAAACCCAGGATCGCGCGTACGAGGGCTATCTGCAGATGGAGCTGGTGCAGGGTAGCGGCAGATTGCGAGGGGAGCTGACCGAGCTGGCATCAGGCCAGAGGCTGGAAGCCCAGGGAGAGTCATGCAGTGCAACAGCACTGGTATGTACCAACACAGATGCCTTTTGTTTCGCATAACAGTCTGCGTATGGTCAGGTATGTGTGTATGTTCGTGCATACGAAGATGCATACTGACTTGCATTGTCTTGTCGGCACATACCAGCGTACGTCGGGCTGCGGCAGCTCTCTCCATGTGTGAAGTCTTCAGGCGGCCAAGCTGACTTCCTGACACTGTCTTACGAGGGAGCAGGCGTGGTGCCCATGTGCCTTCGTTCCCTGTGGCGCTCTGTCTGTCTGGCAGGTCCCTTCCGTGTGCGCGTCACAGCCGAAACAGGGGAGGAAGTAACAAGTGAACCGGTGGCTGTGGAGCCTGGTCCAGCAAGAAGCCACAACATCGGCGCACAGAATTCAAGAAGAGAGTGGGCTTGTCTTCAACCAGATGTCTGAGTGTCCGAGCGTCTTGGCAAATCAGGGCATAGTCCGGCTCTTGACCCGTTCATCTCAGGAGGCCACCGAAGATGAGCTGGCTGCGCAGCAGGCACTGGGTGACCACTTTGCTCCTTGGCCGCCGCAAACGACTTTGACTGTGCCAGCTCAAATCCTCTCTGTGGCGCTCAGGCTTTGGAAGATCTCCTGCACCTGATCGAGTCAATCCTGGAGCAAGAAGGCTGCACGTCGTTGTTGCAAACCACAGAGAAACGTGACGGAACCGAACCATGTGTGTGCATCATGCATTTGCGCGGGCCTCCACGGGAGGTTCAACCACTCTGGAAGCGGCCGACGCTGGACAGCAGTTGCAACCTAGAGGGCTTCGCCGGCTTGACAAGACAAGTGTCTCTTTCAGTAGTGTGAAGGAGGTGCAAAGTTCGTAGGGACAGTGCCCATATGGTCTATCCGAGGAAGTGAATGACTGGCTGCTGTTGGGCGGCAAGCCTGCTGCCGAGCTTGCCGCTAAAGCCAATCCACAGGCTGTGACGCACGTGCTGCGACTCGATGGATCTTCATCTCCCAGTCTGCACCTCGTTACCCCGTCGCTTTCACGGACAGTCTTGATCTCAAGCCCAGGAACTGCTGCGAACCCTGGTTTGTAGAAGGCAGCGGTGCAAGGTAGAGCGTGGTTGCTGTGACAGTGGACTTCGAGAGCTCCCCTGCAGGCGAAAACAGCAGGAACCTGTGCTACTCTGGGATCGAGGCGTATGACGAGCCGGGATACAGGCTCCTGGACGAAGCCTGGCTTCATCTTTGCACGGGGTGGTTCAGAGCAGCTGCTCTCAGAATAGTCGTCGAAACTCGGTCGCCCCTGCTGATAGCGTCCAGGGCTCTTCGAGTTGTGGAGAAACAAGCCCACGAGAAAACTGCATCGAGGAGCACTATACCAGCATCATTCGGCCAACGCTGGACAGTGCTCGCGGTTCTGGGGGACGCTGCCTGGTGCACTGCGCGATGGGTGTGAATCGTCCCCAGACTCGTCTGAAGTATTGGGTTCTGTCGTGCGAGTTTTGTTGCCGTGTTTCCTAAGCCAGAGTTGCTCGGTCTCCGCCGAGGCTCGGCTTTGGTTTGTGCAGCGTACCTCATCGACGCCCTTGGCATGGACTTGCTGGCCGTGGTGATGTTGCTGAAGCAAAAACGAGGACTGAAAGGGTCCAGTCACGGCTCCTCCTCTTGATGCCGTAGCATAGGAGAAGCATTGCGATTCTTCCTGAAGATTGTGATGACTGTCAGGACATGTTCTCGGGAATCGGAGCTTCCAGCTCCAGTTGATTGAGTTCGCAGCAAAGCGTAACCGTTTGGGCAAGATGGAACGGTAGACACCCATTGGAACCTACTCTTCGATTCTTGGGCCTATCGCTGGCTTCGCAGCGCATCGTGTGGCACGGTGTTGGTTTGGCTGTGCACCACTGCGGGGCTTTTGACGCAGTTCCGGGCCCGGCGACACGGTCCCGCGAAGTCCCGCGATCCCCGACCTCCGCTGATGCGTCTCGAACGGCTTGGTGAAGCATAGTGAGACTGCGAAACTTGCGCCAAAGGCACCTCCACCGACCCATGTTTCTTGCTCCTTGAGAGCGAGGAAAACAGCAGCAGGCAGTCTTGCAGGCACCATGCGCGGGTCTTGCTGATCATGTGTGTCAGAGAGCTTAGCAGCTTAGCACCTCCAACAGAGTCAGAGGCATTGTTTGCAAACAGACTGCAGCCGAGGTTCCAGAAGGATGCTCAGGCCTATTCACTTCTGTCTTCTTGTTGGCCGCTGGTCGCCCTAACACAAAGGCTTGGCTTGACCTTGGCTGCCTTGGCTGCCTGTGCAGGCGGAGGGTGGGGACGGTGGTGTCAAAGCCTTGCGCCTGCACGGGGGCCCAGGTTCTGACACCCTGTGTCGTCACAGAAGAAGCTCATGCAGCTTCTCGTAGCTGAGGCTGTTTCGCCTGAGCAGGCAAGCCGCTTTCCAAGGGTCGTCGCCTGAGCATGCAAGTCTTACGTGTGAAAGCCTGTGGTGCGGCGAAATTCACGACGCCTGGGCCTAGGCTCTTGCAAATGCTCTCCGACTTGGTGGTGATGCTCCTGGAAGAAGCGCCCGTGCCTCGAGCGTCGTGGGAAGCGCCTAGTCCCTCTCTCTCCCGCTCTGCTCGAGGCCGGTGCTAGGACAGAGGATGGAGCTGGAGATTTTGGGCATTCTCGGGGCTCGGAAAGAGGTGCCGGCGAGGCTCAATGGCCCAGAGAAACGAGAGACCCAGCGAATCTTGTCTTTCGCGTCGGACATGCAGGGACATCTACCAGCCATTGTTTCCTTTGATGAGCCGTGAGCTGAGCCTGGGATGTAGAAGTGCAGCATGGTGCAGCCTGTGCCGCAGCACCTTCACAGGCCGCAATCCACAGCTGTTTGAGGACTCCCTGAAGGCCCGGTCCCCAAGGGATGGTCTCCTGCGGAAAAGCCAAGTCATTGGATCAAGGCCGTCGCACGGAGGACGCGAGCCGCCTCGCCCGATGCACTTCTGTTGGGATCTCGGCATCAGAGCTTGCAGCGAGGAGCAAGAGGTAGCTTCATTTGTAGAGCCGGGAACTGTAGCTGATCGCTCGTTATGGGATCCAGCTCGCCACTGGGCTTTTGGGTCATCCGCCTGCGCATGCGCGATGCGAGGCTTGCCCCCATCCCGGAGGCAGAGCGACCGCGAGGTCGGCAGATTCTTCAGCAAGCTGTGGGATTGTGGGATCATCGGTTGGTCCATGCCATGGATGGGGCCCGGCCCTGTGCACAGGGCCCAAGAAGTCGCTTCTTCCGGCCTCGGCGCTCCTCGTCGTTCAGCTCCGCCCTTACACTGCATCGGAATGGGAGCCGATGCTACGACCGAACTTCCTCGCAAGGACGCTGGTCAACGAAATCTGCTTCGGTGTGGATGTCCAGTTCAGGCAAGGCAGGGACAGGTATCCGTGTGAGTTCACTGCAACTGAATCGGAAGCCTTCTCAGGTCCGAGAGTGCTTTCCGAAGATCCTGCATGCATCCCCTTGATACTCAAATTCCACTCGATGCGGTGTCGCAGGACAACTTTCCCGAAGCTTCACGAAGTGGCATCGAAGACATTGGAGCAGGCTGAGGACTGCCATTCACGGGCTTCTGGGTTAGGGTTGTGGAGTTTGCAGAGCCGACTGAAAGCCGTTTCATGGAGCATTCTCACAGTAGCGGTAGCATCCCCGCCCGTCTTTGCGAACGAAGGACGGAGCCTCGAACCCGAGCTCGGGCAGCCTTCCTCCCGCCTACCCGCTGGCGTTGGGCCCCGGCCTCGATGAAACGAAGCTTTCAGAGACCTCTCAGGGTTAGGCTTTAGGGAGGGCCTTAGGGCCAGAGGGCCCTCATCTTCTGCCGTGTGAACACAAAAAGTGGTAGGAGTTCCGGTGCCAATGTAGGCTCCAGATCCCTTGCTGCAGGACCAAACTGCATCCTCTGTGCCGCGGCCACGGTTTTTCGCGTTGCCCTGGCGCAACAGGGATCATGCCTGCATCTTGATCCGATGCCGTAGCTCAGCTGGTAGCATCGCCCCTGAGTCTAAGTGCATCAAACCCGTGTTTGCCGTCAGTGCGTGGAACTCACCACTAAAGGTCCTCGATGGGCTTCTCCTGCGGATGCCTGGCGTCGCGATGCTTTTTCTGAAGCAGCTTAACTTGATATGACTTGATGAGCACTTGGCGCAATGTTGTGCGTGTGAAAGCCGAGGAGTCCGTTGCCGTTCCCGGCAGCGTCTGTGCAGGCTCTTTTCGGGAACAGAGCGTTTTCGAAGAGTTTCAAATTGCAACTGCCCTTAGTAGGCACTGTTTGGGGGTGGGCCTTGCTGTGCACAGGCAGACGGGAGCCACTTCGTTGTAGACGCCACGTCGCCACCTTCACACAAGTGCGCCCCTGCGCTCCCTTGTGCAATTGCAGACAGGAAGGCTAGAATGGCTAGAAACCAAAGCAGTGCTACTTATAAGAGGAATTCACGAGCCAGCTGCAGCGGCACGCAGCTGTGCCTGTGTTGAGCGCGGTGCCTCCGTGTGCAGGAGCCTGCTTCTGCTCATGATGCGGCATCTGTTGCCTCAGCTCGCGCGGCTCAGTGAGCACGGGCCTTGATCCAAGGCGCTAGAGATTAGTGCTTCCCCAGCCTGTTCTCAAGCCAAGGCTGTGGCCAAAGCAGATCAGTTTGCTCAAGTACTCGCAACGATCAGCAATGTCGCCTCCTTGGGTTGTTGTTCAAGCTGCAGATCAGTCCAACGATGTGCTCCAGTCGCCTCACACTTTGCTTTGCAACGTTTGGATTGGATTGGGATTGGGATTGGGACTGATTGATTGATCGTTGCTGTCTGGTAATCAGAATACGATTGACTTGTTTACAGTAGCCGACTACATCAGATGCTCATTCCGAACTCTCGCTGCTCCTGGCCTTAATGTAGGGGTGGGAACTGGCGCGGGGTAACAATGACAAGAGGGTAAGTTCTGTAATTGCGTGAAACCGTGCAGCCATGTGCAGCCTGGCCAAGTCGGACCCCAGTGTGAGTGTTTGAAACCCTGGCACGGCCACTCTCCAAAAGTGCGTGAAGCTCCAAGGTCAGGTGCCGTCAACCCGGTGCAGAGGCTCCTTCCGCACCTGGGAGCTTCTCGGCTGCAGGCTTTTGGAGACTTGCTTCCCCCGCAGGCCAAGCAAGGAGTGAGTTTGCCACACTGTTTGCACCCTGGTGGCTTTTCGCTTTGCATCTAGGCCACATCAGAAGTCAATGTTGTGCTTTGATGTAGGATCTGAAACAAAATATCATACCGAAGGGACCAAATGTAACGTCAGACTTTATGCATTTATGCACTCTATGAGTACAACACGTAGAACAGAGCAGCACAAAGATAATGTTTCCTATCTATCTTTCTAGCTGCATTTGTAGATTCATCTGTCTGGCTGGCTGGCAGACAAACATTCTCTGCATAATATGTGTATACTGTATACATGAAGACTCACCCATTCATGAATTTGTTTCTTCGCGCATCCGTCCATGCATCTATCCATCGCGTCCCACTCCGCTCTAGTCCACCCCACCGCGTCCCTCTTCGCTGCTCTCATCCATCCCTCCCTCCATCCACAGGCAGATGGTCAGCCGGCCAGCCCAGCCAGGCATTTCAGTCATTCACAGCAGTTTCTTCATGCTTTGTTTAAATGTTTCTTCGTTCGTTTAGCTGGCATGACACGCTAGCACTCCTGCATTGATGACACCAAGGATACTCATGCTGCAGATCGCACCTCGCATGAAGTGATGCATACCGGCCTGCCTGCCTGCCAGCTAGCATGCCGGCTTGCTTGCTTGCTTGCTTGCTTGCCCACATACAGACTTGTGTACATGAGTGCATGCCTTCCCGGCCCATCTGCCTGCCTACGTACGTACATCCATACATCCATGCATGCATGCCTGAATACATACATTCGCATGAATGTATGGTGGTTTATGGTATCCCCTTTCTTCAATAATCGCACTCATCACTTGCATTCGCTATCGTCACTAGTATCACCATCTTCCCTGCGGTCATGTTGTCAGCATCTGTATCGCTCTTTCTGATTGCTGTTTTCACCAGTATCAGCTCGAGTATGGTGATGACAGAGCGTTTGCTTGTTCTTGCTTTCGTCTTCCAGCCCAGCCGAACCATCGCACAATCTCCGAGTCCGTACTGTGCGCCGCGGCACGCCAGCCCGGCGAACCGCGGAAGACGCTGGTCTCGGAGGCCCGAATCCTTCACACGCGGATTACATGCTGCTGTTGCAAGTGAGGAGACCACTAAGAAGCTCATGTCAGAGCCTGGTGCTTCACGTGAGCCTGCTCGAGACTCGCTGAGCCTTCCGAAGCCATTCTGATGTGCTTGGGCCTCCCAAGAGGATGTGTCATCCAGCAGCAAACGCTTCATGTCTTGCGACCAGCTTCTTCGGCCCTTCAGATTTAGCAGCGCATTGGGAAGAGACAGTGCTCAAGGTTTTGGCCACAGCCTAGCCGATTCCTGAAAGTGTGGCCCTTTCGAGTTTCATCTGGTGCTTTCGAGCTATGGCGGATGATGTCCTGAGCAAGGTCGAAGATGTGGATGCTTGGCCGCGCTGGACTGTCTCCTAGACAGCTTTTGTTATGGTTAAGAGCCAATAACGATTAAGAAGCAGAATGTTGTTGCCTTTGCAACAGTCTTCGTCTAGAACTCAGACTCTGGCACCAGTCCGAGTCGCCGTCTTTGACAGGTCAGGATGGCTCACGCGACTAGGGTAGCAGCTTCGCATGCTGCCCGTTCCAACCTGTCATTGTCCGCTGTCTCCTCTGCTCGTTGAGCGGTTTCGGAAGGTATACAGGGCGTACATGTTTTGTTATTGAACTGCAATGAGCCTCTGTCGCTTCCGGTTTTCGGTAAGCCATCTTTGACACACTGCCAGCTTTTGCGAGCATGTCTCGCAACGCGAAGGTCAACGGACATTGGTGCGACTTAGGAATGGTCCGTGAAAAGCGATCCCTTTTCACCAAGGGTTCCTTAACAGATCTAGCTCCGAACCCACCTTCGACTTGTCTGATGTGCAGCCGACCTGTCAACAGCAGAAGTCGGCCTTTCGCAGCTCAGGAGCCCTATTCCTTATACGGCCTCTCCCGCTACCTCTCTGAGATTGGTGACCTCTTGGACAGGGCAGATCAAGCCTCTGTGTCCAAGGCGCCCAAAGCCCAGGACCAAGAGTTGAGAAAATCCAGTACGGGGCTCTTAGTGCTTCAATGGTGTGTGTCTTGCTAGTTTTGAAAGTGCTCGGACATGAGCCGTCCGCGAAACAGTCGGAAGGCACAGTACCCCGACTTTCTCGAAGATGGCAGAGGTAAAACATGGAATACTATCAAAGAGGGATGTATGTCAATCTTGCAGGAAGCAGCTCTGCTGGAGCAGCGCCCAGCGATCCTGGAGGCCCAAGGCCGCGTGCGCCGCGCCATGGGCTGCCGGTTGGAGGACGCTCAGTGGTCGGATCATGTCGGATGTTTTTTAAGAGACATTCACACGTCGCAGAACACTGACGAATGTGTGCCCCGAACCTGTTCGCGCCGGAACGGGTAGCGCAGCAGACCAGGCACATGCAGATGCACATCAACGTAAACGAATAGACTAACAACAAGATGACTTATCACGGTAGACGCTCAGATTGAACACTCTCCAGTTAGCAGCTTCGGGCTTCTTGAGTCGGCGATGCAAAGCCCTATCATGTCATGAACCCGCTCTACAATGAGCGTCTGCGTGCAGATGGGTTTGAGTCGGTTCGAGTTTTTGAATGACAATATATGTGGAATTTGCATTTAGCCTCCGTCAAGCTTGAAACTCTGGGTGACCACGATGAAAACGCAGAGATCTAACTGGTGATCCAATCTTTTTTACGGCAATTTAGGTTAGGTTTAATGAGGTTAGGCTCGGTCGGGTTCATTGAAACTGGATGTTTTAGGTAAGCCCTTGTCAAATCAGGTCGTTTGAGCAAGTTGCAGTAAAGTGTCTGAAAATTTGGGTTGGCTTAAATTAAAATTGAAGCCGCGTGGAGACTGAAGGAAACGTCAGGTCAGGACATTAGCATGGGCGAGAGAAGCTTCGGCTGACTTGAACCCGTAGTGTTTGGGTCAGGTCAGGCATGAGCACGCAGGCATACGCAGGCTGCATCAGCAGTTGGCTGCAGGAACAAACCTTGGTGGCCATCGTCACGTGCGTGTTATCGGTGCAGACCTGTTTCGTTTGTTGATCAGCAGTGTATGCTCGTGTTTTCCCGGTCCTGTAATTGGGTTTTGCGCATGAAAAGCCGGACTGTTGCTTGCAGTGCAAATCCACACGGCAAGTTCAGTCAGTGCAGTATTGCTAATTCATGCGCTTCTTTCAAGCGTCAGGAAGTTGTGTGAAGTTGAAGTGGGTTGCAGCTTGGTGTGTGCCTTTGGCGCCTGAGTCTTGCTTTGCGGTTACAAGTGAGTGGTACAGAGGACCCAGTAAGCTTGGTAAATGAATGGGTTGGATGGGTTGGTGCTGGTGTTGGGTGTTGTGGTTTTGGTATGTGTTTTGTTTTTGTTTCGTTTTTGGGGCGTGAAAACCGGCTTTGCTTTGGTGAGAGAAATATTGCGTTGAATGTCCGCACACAAGTAAGACAGTGGAATGTGGCAACGTCAGCTGTGGAGAGCTGGGGTAGCTGTTGTTGGACGAAGCGCAGGAGCCTCTGACAAAGCGGGAAAAGCCACTCGCAGAGGCCTTTTTGCAGGAGCGGAGCTGTCACAGCTGGCTTGCTAGAGTTCTGTTCGATTGTAGTCTTTGAAGCATTGTTACATCGAGTTGACGCTACAAACCACGAAGCCGTTCACAAGCTCTCTTGTTCGTTGCCGCAGCACGGGACGTTCCTCAGCCGGTCAACTAAGATTCTAAGACTACATACACTGGCACTGTGCTAGAGGGGTTGCGTTGGACGAAGCACAGTTGGCGTCCAGGAGCAGATCTCGAAGCTGCAGGGACAGGCCGAGCCGCATGCAGAGAAAGTGCACTCGAAACTTTTGGAGCGCCGTTTGCCGAAGGCTCTGCGAGACGAACGGGCCAAAGCAGGCATCGATCGCTTGCAGCAGCTTTTGGTCCAGGTTCGAGGCAAGAGTCCTGCTGCCGAGTCCAAAGCAGTCCGGGACATTGAGGCCTCCCTGAAGCAGGCTGAAACAGATTGGAAGGAGATCTCACCGATCTATGAGAAGTGGCAGGCTGGAAGACATAGCTTCCGATCCAATGCAGATTTGCAGGCATTTAAGAGGCGTTACGAGGAATGCAAAAAGATCCGGGATGCTGGCGAAGAGAAGTTGGGTGCGGCCCTCTGTGCCCGTCGCGGTGCTAACATTCCACAGGAGCCACAGGACGTGCCAAAGGCAGGATGGTCTTCCATCGCACGTATGGCCCAAAAAATGCCAGCTGCACAGTCGACGCCTGTGCGCGGTGCGGCGGCTGTGGCACTAGATGCCAAGAAGAAGGCATCAGCCAAGAGCAGCTCATGGTCCTCGCAGACGATCAGCTTTGCACAGCGGCTCAGAGCCGAGGCGGTAGCGAAAGTGCGGCAAGCGACGGAGCAGACAGAGGACGATGGCTTCTGGACGGAGGGCCTCCCCCCACCACCCCCTCTTCCAGAGGCGCAAGACAAAGAAGAATCAAAAGATTCAAAAGATGGTTTTGCGCCATCAAGGGCTTCCAAGCCGGGGCGGCCTCCAAACGCGCCGACCAGAGCACCTCTGTCCTCCCTTGCGAACTCAGGCGCGGAAGCATCATGTTGCCGGTTGCCACACAGTTCCAGTCCCAGTCTTCTCGACTGGAGGCCGACGCTGGGGGCCCACGGACCCAGGCCAGTCTGAGGACGACGTGCAGGTGCGAGGTGAAAGCAAGTCTTGCCTTATTGCCTGTGAGATTGTTCAAATATGTCGCTCACAAAGCGTCGGATACTTTATGTGCAGCCGTCAGTGCGACACTAGCTCAAATGCCATGGTCCAACAGCACGGTTGCAGCACTAGGCTAGACTTTTTTTAGACGTCAGGACATGGGAGCAATTCTTATGTCAAGGCGCTGCGCCTTTCCAACGCTTCAGGCAGATGCTCCTGAGCAGCAGGAGGCTGGCAGCAAGCCATCCAACGCCACTTGCAAAGAAGGTTTTTTTTTTGTCGCTGGAACTTTCTGCTGACGCTGTTCGTTAGCACCGTGACTCAAAAGAGTTGGGCCTGTTCCACGAAGGTTGCGCGCACAGAGCGCGAGATTCCTGTCCCCTCTGCGAAGAAGCGCGGCAAGTCGAACAAATCGAAGCCGGCGCCACGGGAGGTGCGAAGAGGTCGAGTCAGTCGAGTCTTTGTTTGCGCTTGGTTGCGGTTGCAGGACGAGAGCGATGCAGCTTCTGCCGCCTCCGCTCCACGCACGCCTCCAAGCGGGGTCTGGTCATCGGTGGAGGCGGACGATCTGCGAAAGAGATGACTGGACAGTGACATATCCCCGCAAGCTGTTGAGCGAAAGCATGGACAAAGTTTGCTTTTGCATTTCCTTGCGGGATGCGAAGCTACGACATGATGATGTCAGAGGGGCAAAGACAACGCTTGGGGAGATGCCAGGCGCTCTTCGCCGGGACCCTGGTCTCTGAGCTGCTGCGATCTGCGGCTTGGCGATGCGAGGCCACTGATGGCAAGAAGAGTGGGGGCACAAGCAGTGGTGGTGCTTTTGGGGGTCTTCCGAGCTGCTGCTCTTTCTGCGTGAAGTTCGGGGCAGCCAAAATTGGGGTCAGCAGCGTGTCGTTCAGTATTGCGCAAACCGCATTGCTCCAGAACGGATGCAGTGGGCTGTACGGATGCAGTGGGCTGTGGAAAATGTGAACATGAACACATCGACATGATGATCTCTGACCATCTCTACCACGTAAAACATGTGTTTTTTCGTACACATCGAAAGTTACGCAGATCCTCGGATGTTCCCACTTCCTTGCTGGGTGTGGTGTCAGGCACTTCGTGGCTGCCTCGAGTCGTGTTTCGGTACATTCTCGCTGTGGGTGGTTGGAGGTGGCATGCGTATACAACGGGTCGCTACAATGCCGGGATTAGGCTTAGAGGCTTAGGTTTCAATAGGGGCCTCCCAATCAGATGCTTCCTGACACGCTACTACGGCTGATGGACAAGATTCCGGAAATTTGTCCTGCTAAGATCTTCTAAGATTAAAGGTTTCGGGTTTAGGGCAACCTTGTGCTTCTCAGTTTTAAGGGCTCAGGGTTTAGGGTACACGGTTCAAGGGTTTGCGAGAGGAACCCCCTAGGTTGTACATTGTCCTTCTGAAGCTTGCCAGCCTTCTGCACAGGTTGCACCGCCCGGTACAGCAGTGAAGGGGGTATCGTTTCGACATCCCCGAGTTCCTGGAAGAAGAATGCAGGCTTCAGAAGTCGTTGCAGGCAGAAACGCGTCTGGTTGAGTTGATCGACCGGCTGCCGCCGTCAGCTCCGTTGGGCCGCGTGCCCGGGGGGTCTGGGGGAGGGGCCTTGGGAGCCTGCGACAACTTGCGACCTGTTCTAGGGGCAGGAAACGCTTCGCGAGGTGTTAATGAACTTGGCCAGCCTAGCCGCGAATGGCCCAAGCCGGCACGCGGCGCTTCCCCGATGCAATTTCCCACCGATGGTTCAGTTTGACCTGCCGCACCATGTGAACACTGGCGGCGGAAAGGGTCTTGGTCATGGCTTGCTCATACAAGTAGCAGGAGCAGCGAAGGTCTGCCAAGAAGGCAAGCGATCGCTGTCCAGAAAACAACGGAGGCAGCAGCTGCAGGACTTCCTTCAGTCGAACGATTTCACTGATGATGTTACCATGCCTCGCCCGACAAAGGGCGGCTGTCTCTTCTTTCCCAAACCGCGAGTATATCCGATCCATGTCGCTGCCCATGCGGGAGATCATGAGGTTGTACATCTCTTGCTCCAGGCTAAAGCAGATCCCCGCCAGACGACGTCGAAAGGGCGCACAGCGGAAGATATAGCTCTTGAAGCTGATAAGGAAGGATCCCATCGAGAGGTACTGGAGCTTTTGCAGAACCGGGTTCACGTGGTGAACTTCCGTGAGGCATTGGACCTGATGCAGCAAGACTTGACTAGCCTTGAAACCTAGGGGCAGTGGATACATCTGCCATGTCGGCAGTGCCTGACACTGCACTTGACAATAGTTTCACCTTTGAGTTCCCTAGAGGGTGGGCGGTGTTTTGTTTTGTCTTCCGGCATGTTTCATCACTATAGTTAAGATGTAGCCGTTTCGCGAGAGCCACTCCATTCTCTGATTCCTTCTCAGAATTCTTTTCAAATATTTCAAGCATTGTGGTGGCGTGCTGAAGCACGATCTGCCCGATGCTGGGTACCCAGGCAGGCTTACCAGTCCGGCCCGGTGGACGGCGCATCGATGCCAATTTCGAACGGGTCAACTCGTGATTTGGCTTCGTTTTCCCGTGCAGTCCGCTGCAGGTCCCCGGTATGGTCCCAACTACTTTTGACGCATGTACAGTTTCAAAACAACCTTCCGCATATCGACGAAAAGGATTCTGTGCACCTGCAGAGCAAGTCGCCAAACCAGCACGGGTCTGCAAAGATGTTCCCACTTGACGCGATGAGTAATCATATATGGATGAGGCCTCCCGATGCCGTTGACATGGGTGCAGTTCATGTCTTTGGAGATGGATGGAGGCTCGGAGCTGCAGAGATAGTTCCTAGTTCCTGAACGCCCTGAAAGGTCCCAAGAGGACATCAAGGCGTGGAGAGTCACCCTGGCTGCTGCGGCTTAAGTGCCTAGGCGCTGTCAGAGGAGGATTGCCTTGCCATGTTGCGCCCCTGTGTGGAGTGCTCAGGAGCAACATCTCACGGCTCCTGTCACACTACGTGAGCATTATCTTTGCAGCCCTGTTGCTTCACTCGCTGTCGCGATTTGGGATCCTGACTTGGCCGCTTGACCAGATTGCTGCATCGGTGTCATGTGCATGGAAATGACTCCTGTTTGCTCCCGTTCTCCTCTCTGTGGATGTCAAGTTATATTGATGGATCCTGAGGCTGGTGGCCGCTCAGACTTTTCTGCTGCTCCTGCCCCCGCAGAATATAGGGCAGTTTGGCCCATCGGTTCATGTGATGGTGCTCCGTTGCTGCAAGCATGGGATGGCCTGCTGATACTTTCGTGTTGGAACCTTCTCAGGGGTGCTTTGCCTCAGCTCGCTTGCCGAGGTTGCAGGGTATCCATTTGCTGCTGTGGATCTTTTTTGTCAGATCGTTGTGGCAGTTGCACCCTGCCTCGCAGCGCTAGGTGAGTGGCAGTCTCGATTCGAGTGCACGAGTTGCATGAGAGACCCGAGTTGAGTTCTTGGCGATCGCAAGGCACATATTCATTCAAATTTTCCTGGCTGCTTGGCCTGTACTGGAAGTGGTCGTTTTGTTTAATGGGGCAGAGTGGCCTGAGGCATTGGTGATTTGCGGCCATGCCTATGCTGTGAATGAAGCGGGGATCTCCCCAGTTTCAGACACTTGAAAAAGACCTACGGACCGTTGCGATTCAGCACAAGAGTTGCTTGGGTCCGAACATGCGGAGCGAAAAAATCTGGTGAGGATTGTTTTTGCATTGCATGCTGAAGGCTTTAAGGATAGCAAGGAATCACTCCAGGTTGCAGCCGCAGGTTCAGTGAGTTCAGCGTTGGCATGTCAGTCGGTGCTCATGTTCGTGACGAGAGCCGTTCTGCCGCTTCGGAGCGACTTTTCTTGAGGCGATTCTTCTGCTGCGCTCTTTGGCCGAAGGTCCGCCCTTCTCAGATCGGAGAGACACTGCCAGTTCAGAGATGTCGCCTTTGTACGTGACAGGCCCGCGAGCGACAGAGGACCAAGGCATATATGGGTCGCAGGCGCAGCCCATCACAGTGCACGTCTATTCCACACAGCCTATGGCATGTTGCTCTCAACTTGTCAAAGAAAGCAATTCACCGGCCGGTCCGGTTGAGCGGAGGTATCCACCCTGTCAACAATCGTCGCAAGACTGCTTAGTGCAGCGAATGCTGCGGAGCGCAAGGCAAGCTCGCATTGCAGCAAGCTGAGGTAGGGCTGAGACACAGCCGGGTAGCATATATGCAGGAGGAAAAGGAGTCGCCTGGCAACTCTGCGGCCCAGGAGCTTGGGCGCAGTGTGTAGAGACTTTTGTGCAGATCTCCCATGCACTTGGAGGAGAAAGCCTCCCCACGACTCGCGGCTCTGGATAACCCTGGAGGTCCGACACTGCGTTTCATTTTCAAGGCTCGCGACCTCGCTTCATTGCCCTCGCCAGGAAGCAATGCAGCTGCCCCACCCGCCAAGAAGGTGCCCACGTCAGTTAGACTGCGTGCCGGCTGTTGTTTTTGCGTCTGTTCATCAAGAGAGGCCAGAACGTGTGTAATGCCACTCCAACTTTTCGGTAGCACCAGATTCTGGATCCTCCAGACCCTGGGTACTTTCCGGACACTCTGGGGCCTGGGCAGGTTTATAGAGCGCCACAGACGCACACTTGGGGGAGTGGGGGCATCGGGCATAGGCGTCTTGTTCCACGTGCCCAGTGCCTCAGTCTAACGCGTGTTGGAGTGGGGGCACTTACCAGCATCATAATTCCCTGCTGTTTGTGTGGTGTTGGTTCCGAGCGTGCGACCCGACTCCAAGCCGCTCGGGTGAACTGCAAACCTTAAGCCCCCCTTTTGACCTCGGCCGTTTTTTTGCAGCCAAGAGAACTTAGACGCTCCAGCCTGGCGAGGCGCGCACACGCCATCCCGTTCCTTTCAGTGCCAAGGAGGAGCTTCAGGTGGGGCGTTGAAGCGTGAAAAACGAGACTCTGCTCGGCTGGTAGCCGTGTTTCAAGATGTTTCAAGTTTGGTCGAGTGATATAGAGCCATGCAGCATCACCTCAGCTTGTGTCGTCGTGACGCAGCCAGGGGCCCTGACTCAAATCGGCGAAGTGAAGACATTTCATCGGAGAAGAGGTTTACACTTTCAGAAAGAGCAGTCACCACGGTCGACAGGTTCTTCGGGACGCGTTTGTGGCGGTCCTGGCACGTCCGCAGCCTCGGAACAAAGCAGACCTCGCAATCAACTGTTTGTGCAGCCAGGGTGTAGCTTCCGATCTGCCGCCCGTTTCGCTTCTCTTTCCTGCCCTTGCTCCGGCTGCTCCCAACTTTGGCACTCAAGTTTCGAGCGACTCCGAGGCTTGGATCTCCAGCGCAGCGAATCCTCGCAGGTTGCGGGCGCCGTGGTCAGGCGGGCGGGGCCCTGGCCCCCAGGGCCTTGGAAAATTGGGGCAGAGAGGGGTCCCAGTTGAGTTCCAAAGGTGCCTGGAGCTGCTGTCTCGCCGGGAGATCCAGACAGGACTGCGTTTCGGCAACGGGCGTAAGGGTATTCCTTCCCTCACAACTGGACATGAAATCGTGGGAGGAAGCGACCCTCGGCGTCCGGATGCTTCTCCTGGAGCTCGAGCCAAAGCTAGGTATGGGGCGGAGATGGACGGGAGAGGCATGTCATGCTGGTCTCGAAATTCGGAGGCGGGAGAAATGGATCAGGGTTCTACACTGTAGAACCTGAGGACCAAGGGATATTGAGGGCGAACGAATGCGAGCACCATTGAATTGCAGCTAAGGGTCCCGAGATGCTACGCAGTGAGTCGCTGGATTCTGAACGGGCCGCGAGGCCCGCACAGGACTTGAGCAGTATTGAAGCTGCATCTGACAGCTGACACATTGCACGGTGCGGATACTGTCGGTTATTGCTACACGCAGCAAGCCTAATCGGGGGGCGCGCCAGATGATATGCATTGTGGGGACTAGCGGGACAGGAATCACTTGAATGGAATTGTCATGCTATCGCCCGCCGAACAGCTCAAGCCGCAGCCGCAGCTCCAGTCTGGAAAGATGGTCGGTATTGCAAATGGCGCTAGTCCTGTGAAGGACATCTCGTTCAGCATGTTGATCTGATCTCCCCCTTCTCCGGCATAACGCATGAAACGCTTAGCTTTGTCACAGGAGCGAAGCCGCTCCCCCAAAAAGGAGTTGAGACTCGGCTCGGATTTACGATCCGACACTTGCCCCATGTTGTACCGTAATCGTTGGCTGGCGAATGTGGCTGTCAGGAAGACGGATCCTGTCAAGCCGCAGCTGTCCGAAGAAGATCTGCAAGAGTCTTTACTGAAGTTTCCAAATTGTGTTTCTGCTGTTCCTACCGGAAGCATAGCCATAGTGTGCAACGAAGGATGGGTTTTCTGCAGCTCAAGTCTTTGGTTCCAAAACGGCCATGAGTGGCTACACGTACGACGATCTCATCTGCCTGCCTGGGCACATCAACTTCGGAGTGCACGAACTCTTCTTAGTTGCAGATGGTGCTGACAGCATAGCCCTCCCAAGAAGCAACACATAGCCTCATTGCGCTTGCGCAGATGCGAGCACTTCAGGATGTTTGCTTGGGGTCCCGGTTCACGAAGCGCATCTCCTTGCGCACGCCCATCGTGTCCAGCCCGATGGACACAGTGACAGAGTCCAACATGGCTATCGCCATGGCTTTAGAAGGCCAAGATGTGCATCATCTTGCATCCTCCTCCCCCGCAGTTCCCCAAACGCTCTGCGGGGCACGCTTTCTGCTCACGCGGGAGGTGGCATTGGTGTTATCCACACGAACATGGCCATCGAGGACCAGGCGAGGGAAGTCTCGCGGGTAAAGAAATACAAGGCCGGCTTCATCCTGGATCCCGTGCCTCAGCAGCAAGAGGAAGTTTTTGAAGGCCTAGCAGGGGCTGGATGCTTTTTTTTGCTGCCCAGGTCTGTGTTCTGCCTACGATGACCTTGGAAGAGTTGGATGTGCTCAAGACCAAGCACGGCATCTCGGCCACTTACGTGTGTAATTTCATTTCGCTTTCTTGCAATGGCTGGGTGTCATGAACTGGCAGTCGTTGTCGTCGTCGTGGTCGTGTGGTGGTGCTGGTGGTGATGGTGTTGGTCGGGAGATGGTCGTGGTGGTGTGGTGGTTGTGTTTGTGGCGTTGTTGTTTGGTAGTGCACGTGTGCATCTAGTGACAAAACCCGTTCGACGATGTTACCTCTCGAGTCTGGCCGGTGCGGCAAAGCTTTTTCAAGTTAGCTTAGTTCCAGCTCGCAGCCATGGTTGCATCTCCAAAGGCAGAGGCGGCTACCCCGTCAGCAGGGCGGCCGAGACGGAGCCTGTTCCTGTGGCCCGTCCTTGGCTGTGATCGGCACCGCTCTTCGAGTCCTCGTTAGTGCCACTGAAGACGACCTGATGGACTCCCCGGAAAATGTGTGCCTGAAAGCCCGTGCACGGCTGTCGTCCCTGTTCGCCCAGTCCGTGGCTGAGGGGCACAGCGCGTGCGACGCCGCCCCGGCGTCAGGTGCTGACGCCTTCTACAACCAGGAGGCTTTGGTGTCGGCCCTTTTCGACGAGAAGGCCGTGGATGAAGTGCTCCAGGTTCTCTCCGACAGCGAGGTGGAGGGCACGCATCCCGATCCAGTTCGTGCCGCTCGGCCGCATGGCCAACCGGTTGCGAAGGCGCCAACGGTTGCAAGGCGCTCCCGGCCGGTCCGAAAGCAGGGCCGCCTGTCAAGAGACGACGCCCGCCGGTACCTGCTGCGACGACACCGGTCCCGTCCGTGGCGGCTTCCCCCAAGAACGTTACTACCAGTTCGAGGCCAGCTTCTTCTTCGCGGCCTCCCTCGTCGACCCCTACGGCTTCCACGGGCGCCAAGGCACAGCAGCCGACCTACGTGACCCAGCCGGTCGCAAAAGGAAACTCGGCCACTTGGAGCGGTCCCGTTCCTGTCCCAAGCGTCTTCCGTCCTGGCACGGTCATCCCGGACGTTATCTCCCTGGGGTGGGACGTCTCGTCGCAGTGCCGCGCTCGTTGTCCACGTTGTGGGCTGCGCCCGTGCGGCAGGGTCCATCGCCGAGGACATCGCCGCAGTCACTCCCGGCACCTTTGCGAGCCTTGCAAAAAGCGCCAAGAGTGAGGCCCCGTTCGACGACCTCCCGAACGGCGCGAGGACTTTTTCCGGACTACCAGGTCGTGCTCGGGCTTGGTAGCAGTGGCGCCTTCTTCCCGTTCGGCATCGGGCTTATATATACATATATTTTGCAAGCACCTTCGGCACGCCCCGTCAGGACAGGACACCGAGAGGACGGTTCGTTCGTCGGGGCGCCTGCCCGTGTACCATAGGTGCGGCATCGTTGGCCCGTCCGGGCAAAAAGTTCGGCAGCCGCACGTCGTGCGTGGGTTTTCTCGTTCGCGGCGGTTTTTGTTCCCGGCCCCCGTGGTTCCTTCGTCCCCGTTCCCTTCGGCCCCCGTTTCCTTTCCCCCCTTTCTGCGTCGCACGTTGTTGCTCGCGAGCGTCGTGGGGGGGGTTGGTTCGGGGTTGCTTCGGGGGGGGGTTTTCTCTTTCAGGGCGTTCGTTTTTTTCTGGTCCCCGCCCCGTTCGTGAGTGCTGCTGGGGGTCACCCCCTTTCCGTTCGGAGGTTCCTCGCTTGCTTTCAGGTTCAGGGCAGCCTCCACCCCGCTTCAGTAGAGGAGCGACAGCTGCATGACCCTGTCGGTCACGAAAAGCAAGTCCCGGCAGGGTACCGTGCTCAAGCACCCAGCTTCAGGTTAGCACTCATGTTCGCGGGCCCGACAAGGCAGAGTCAACGCACTTTCGGCTCGTTGGTCCTGGTGGTGACGGCCGTTGGGGCAGCTGACAAGCTCGAAGACCTGCGCCAGGCAGGCATAGCTTCTGCAGCAAAGTTGGCGACGGCCCCCCGTCCGCAACTAAGGGCTTTGCTTGGGGACGTCGTGTTGGACAAGCTTTTGCAGCCTGCGGGCAAGGGGTGTGGGTCGGCGCGACCGAAGACTCGTTCGGACCTTCCGGTCGTGCACCCCTACGCAAGGGGGTCGTTGCAGCGCATACCCCTCGAGGGAGGCCCAAGCTCGTTCGAGAAGCTCGACGAGGCTTTCTTGGAGGATCGGTACGCAGCTAGTTCTAAGGCACCGATCGAGTCGAGGTGGAACACGTGGCAGCGCCTGTGCGCATCCCGGTCGCTTGATCGCTACCCCTCACGCAGGAGGTCATCTTCAAGGTCGGGGCACTCCTCAAGGGAGGCAAGTTGAGGCAAGTATCGTTCGAGTGCTCAGTACTTTAGCGTTGCTAAGCAGCGGCATCGGGAGGCAGAGTACAAGTACCCGTGGACCAGCAGGCCGTTCGCTCCATAAGTCGGGGGGTTGGGGCCAAGCCGGCCAAAGAAGGACTTGTTCGTGGATGGTGCTCCGTGGGATTTCAGCCATTATTGTGCCCTTACCACGGGGCTCTGAGGATGTCCGTCTTCGGCTTCGCAAGCAGTGGGACCCAGAGTTTTACTTCTTTACAGGCAGTTCGGAGCCGCCGTCCAAGAGGCAGGTCGCTCGGTTGGCCCAGCTCGTCGCGTTTTGTCTCCACGACGACGCCTCCGCGGACATGTTGTTGGCGCAGGTGGAGGACTGGGCTGAACACGCCTTTCGGGTGGCGGGCAGCCAATTGATGGCCCGTTCGCATATTCCGCTCCCAACAATCCAAATGTTGGGACTTGGGACGTTGGGGCTCGATGGCCGTGACGCGCTATGTGCAAGAGGCCATCTTGACGCAGCCGGAGATCACAGCATCGTCAGTCGCGTCCCACCTGTTAGGGAAAGACAGCCTCACTGCAGGCGAGACGTTGCGCGATCAAGTTCGCAAGCTTGTAGCTGAGTGCATTCAGGGTCACGGGGTTTTGGTTCATAACGTTCGGACCGGGTTCGCGCACAAGCCTTGCGCCGGGGAATCCGATGTCCCGTCAGACCGTCAGACCAGTGGTTTTCGTTGTGCGGGAAATGGCGCTATGGCACCAAGTACTGTACCGCTTGTTTTCCTGACGAGGCGTGCCTGTCACCCGAGCAGTCAGGCCCTGTGGACACCGAGGAGCCGTCCGACAATGACGACGCCGGCCCCAGCGCTTCCGGTTCTCAAAGACCTGGCGACTGACTCAGGCCTCGAGCCCAAGGTCCTTCAGTTGCTTACGGACCACGGCGTGACCAACTCTGGTTCGTTTGTCCACACTTTTCAGGACCCGGCCGCAGTGAAGAAGCTGCTACAGCCGACCACCGTGGGCGAGGGAGTGAAGTTGTCTACGGGCACAGCCTTGAAGATGGACGACGTACAGTTCCTGGTCGCGACGTCAGTGTTCGCGAGGGCAAGCTCGTGTGGCAGCGGCTACCTCAACACCGACTACCTCCTCGGNTCCTCGGTCGCCGGGGCGGCGACCACGAAGGTCCCGAAGACTCTCCCCGACAACTACTGGGCCGACTTCCTGGCAGAGTACCAGTCCGAGACGATTGGGGGCATAGCGAGGCAGTTTCCGACCCACCTCCTGTCAGGAGCTGACGAGGTGTTGGCACGCCTTGCTCCAACCCGTTCGTTCGCAGACAGAACGCCACCACAGTCGTGCAGGTCTGCAGGTCGAGGCGAGAAAAAGCGAGGCTCGACTGTCGCCTGTTAGTACAGAGGAGAGAGGGTTTTGTCGATGGTGGCGCTTCTTCCTCGTCTTCTTCTTATCCTTCTTGTCTTTTCATGCTGTTTCTTGTTGTTCTCGTTGTTCTTGTTGTTCCTGTTGTTCTGGTTCTGGTTGGTAGTAGCGTTCTGGTTCTGGTTAGCAGTAGCAATAACAACGACGATATACGATGATACTGATAATGATCATTGTTGTTCTCGTGGTTGGGGGTGGTGGTGATGGTGGTGATGGTGGTGGTGCTGGTGTTGGTGTTGTATTGTTGTAGTTGGTTGGGGTTTGGGTTGGGATTGGGGTCGGGTTGTGGTTGTTTGTTTTTGTGGCCAATTGTTCCATGAACTACGACTGGTATTGCCTTTGCGGGGCTACTTCTACCCTGTACGTGAGAGCAAACCTTCCGCACTTCTGTTAGTGGCAACTGCGAGCAAGTTGCAATTCCTGTGTTTACAACGTGCTAATACCATTGTTGTTTGTTTGTCTTGGCACCTTTCGTTTGTCATTGTACCCACCTAGTGCTGCTATTGTAGTGCTTGTTCTTAGTATGGCCCGTTTGCAGTGGCTACTACAGGTTTCACCGGATTCCCGGTCACGGAGAACGGACAGATGGGTGCCAGACTGCTTGGCTTGGTGACAAAGCGCGACACCGACTTCATAGCGGACTGTTCTTTCGGTGCTTGTTGCAGTTGTCCGCGCCCGATCGTCAGCTCCTGATCAGAGTATGACCCATCGGTGTGTTTTTAAGAACGCTTTCAGCATTGCCACCGAATTTCGCAGCCCCCTGCTCAAGTGTACATGTGTGTCTACATGTAATTCAATACATCTATCCGCGTGACTGCTTGCCTGTCTGTCTGTCTGTCTGTCTACATATCTATCCATCTATCTTGACCGTGCTTCTGTTAATCCGTTGTGTCCTAGCAGTCTGATGTCTTTGGCAAGCGAATTGGACAGGACCGGAAGACGCGGCTCAGCGCCATCATGACGCCAGCAAAGGACCTGGTGACCATGCGGGAAGGCTGTGACCTCTTGGAAGCGAACGCCCTTCTGCAGAAGTCAAAGAAGGGCAAGCTCCCGATCATCACCCAGTCGGGCCTGCTGGTGGCCATGGTCTCCCGAACAGACATCAAGAAGAATGTCGAGTTTCCCAATGCGACAAAGGTCCGGATGCAGAAGTTTCATGCCCTTTATAGCCGAAAGCGCTTGCTTGATTTTAGAGTGGCTGTAGGAAGCGGTGAACAAGGGCCTCCTGGTCGCTGCTGCCATCGGCACGCGGCCCAACGACAAGGAGCGTGTCCGAGCTCTTGTCGCTGCTGGCACCTCGTCTCGAACAGCAATAGCATGACCCGAGTACATGTTTGGCAATTCACCTGCTGACCTGAAGCCTTGGGCCCAGGTGTGGATGCTGTCGTCATCGACAGCAGCCAGGGCGACAGCTTGTTCCAGCACGAAATGATCAAGTGGATCAAGAGTAGCTTCCCAGACCTGCAGGCGAGCTAGTTGGAGACAGTGACCCTGCAAGCTCTGTGAGGTTGTGCTCAGGTGTAAATCTGGCAGTGGCTGCTTCCTCTTTGGACAGGTGGTCGCCGGCAATGTGGTCACGAAGCGGCAGGCCAAGAATCTCATCGAATGCGGGGCCGACGCCCTCCGCGTGGGCGCTCATGCCGCAAGATATGCAAAGCAATGGTCGGAGTCCCGTGGCTGTTTTGTGTGTGCCGCCGCCCAGGTATGGGCATCGGCTCCATCTGCACGACGCAGGAAGTCTGCGCTTGTGGCCGGGCACAGGCCGGCGGATGCGCGGACTGGCGCTTGGTGCGGCTGTGCTTTTTTTTTGTGAGGCCTCTGCCGTCTACAACGTGGCTAAGCTTGCCAGGATGTACGGTGTGCCCATTCTGGCAGATGGTGAGCCGGCAAGAGTTTTGTGGCAACTTTCCGCTCACAAGAGTCTTCAGCTGCCTCACCGCGGGCAAACAGGGTTGAGATGGGTTGAATCTTAGAGTCTCCAGAGTCTAGAGAGAGCGAGCGAAGGCCCAAAGCCTCTTCCACCGATAAAGGGGGAAAGCCTTGGCCCGGGATGGCCCGGGTCTGCGCGAGCAGACTCATCCCAGCGGAAGGAAGGAAGAGAGCCTTCGCAGCGTATCGTTTGGTTGCCGCGTCGAACGTCTTAGGCGGCATCTCCAGCCCCGGTCACATCGTGAAGGCACAGAACCGCAGACCGACGCTAGCGGCTTGCGGTAGTGGATGCGGCTTTAAGCGACTCCCGCCTGGTCAGGCGCTGAGCCTCGGTGCCGGTGCCGCCATGTGCGGGAGCCTGCTCGCAGGATCGAACTGCTGGGAGCTGTCTTGTTGTGTGAAGTGAACGGAGCCACATCTGAGAGAAGGGGGAAAGTTGTTCCTGGCAAAGGAACGTCCGAGACTCCTGGAGAGTACTTCTACTCAGAGGACGGCAAGCGGCTGAAGCGTTACCGCGGAATGGGCTCGATCGACGCCATGAAGAAGGCCGCAATTGCCATCCTTTGTATCTCGAAGTGGCCGAGGCGAGAGACGCATAGTACATCATAGTACCACACATCAGGGCTCCGACGACCGGTACTTTGGCACAACCTCGGCAATCAAGGTAGCCCAGGCAGGGATGGATTGGTTTGCTTCGCAATGCATGAACACTGTGACTCGGGGAGATCAGTCCACGTCTCAGCAAGACTATGCAAGACCCTGCCTCTGCGAGGGTGTCTCCGGCACGGTCCAGGACAAAGGCAGCATCCACAGATACATCCCGTATCTCACTCAGGGCATCAGACACGGAATGCAGGACGACCCCTGCAACAGATGTGTGGCATCTGACGTCAGTTGGGCAGAGCGCGGCTTTTTGGGATCCATTCATGGCTGCAGGACATTGGCGCCAAGAGCGTTGACCAGCTGCAGGCGATGCTGCAGGCCAGATACATGTTGTTGCCTGACGACAAAATGCCTTGCGCCTTAGCGACTTAGCGTAATCATCGTCGTGTCTGACTACAAATGTAGCTGCAATGGAAGTTAGTGGGTACAAATTGCGCAAAACTCTTACATAGGTCGCTTAATATCCCTGGAGCTCTTACCGGCATGGTATGGTTGCCGGGCTATGCCGGGCTGACAGTTTTCTTGCTAATGCCGCTGAGGCTACCAAGGGTCACAAGAAAAGCTGCGTGTCGACTCATGTACATGCATTTTCGTCCACACACAGCTGCTCTTCAATCAAGCTCGGTCTCGCTCCTGTGCAGACCCGAAGCGGTTTGCTGACCTGTTTTTGGGCTACTGCAGGGTTTGCCTTTGACGCTCGACTATGTGTCCTCGTCAGGAGGGTCAGCTGCGCTTCGAGCTGCGTTCAGCCGCAGCCCAGAGGGAAGGAGGGGTCCACGGCCTCCACAGTTTCGAGCGCAACTTGGCAGCTCAAGGAGCAACATTGCCGAGGTGAATAGTAGGGGTATGCGCACATGTGCAGCCGTGTCTGTTGCTGCAGTAGCACTTCGAGCAATGACGTCCCTGCCCGGTTCGGACTCGAGACCTCAGTGTAATTCGACGGAGGCAAGCTCTTTGACTCGTGAGCACCATGTTTTGATGCGGCGGTGCAGTTGTAGGCAGCCGTGTTGCCGCTGCGGTAGCCCACAGGGCTTTAGACCATTTTGTGCGAGTATCAGCCGGCAGCAGTATGATCGTCGAGGAGGAAGTCTGCTTCGTTCGGTTTCTTCATCTGAGCAATACTGCTGACACTTGTGCCACTTTTGCTTCTCTTGTGGTGGTTCTGCCTTTAGGTGACAGCCCCGCCCGAATATTTGTGGGGCTGTGGTTCGTGGGCTGACAATCTTTCGAAACCCAGTTGCCAAGACGGGTTGGTATTCTTTATTACAGTCAGAACCACAGCTCCGTGGAATTGAATTAGATGGGATGCTGCCGCGAACGAGAGGGTCGTTGGCAGCGTCGACCCGGGCCAGGGCCTCTCACCAAAAAGCTAAGCCCGGCCTTCAGGCGAGCAGTTCGGTCATTGTGGTTCTAAGCATCGAACTGGTTCTAGCCCGCTTGGCAGTGAGAGACCCCTGCCGTTCTCTGCTCTTCTGTGTTTCACTGAAGCAAAAATGTACCAGCTTCGTGATGCAGTGTTGCGTCCATCAGTCGCAGAAGTCGGAACGACAACATATGACATCGCGAAGATGTTGAGCCTCGATTGCTTTGCAGCAACAACTTCTCGTGTCCAGGGTCTTCCACGTCATTGGCATGGAAGCTCACGTAGACGAGGCCACCGACAGCAAAGGGTGAATCAGCGCCTTCTTCTCTCCTTCTGCTTCTTCCTTCCCCCTCCACTGCCTTGTGCCCCAACTAGGAGCTATTGGGGTGCTAAGTGTAGAGAGGCGCTTAGACGAGAGGAGCTTCGACCTGGGGACGAGGCTGCTCAAAAGTGTAATCGGCAGCTGGGCGGGGCACTGCCAGCACGCCTTGGATTTGGCAGCCGTGTTGTTCAGGCATAGCGCGCTGGGATCTGTGTGTTTTCTGCCTGTGAGAAGGGTTTTGTTTTTCACGAAGTAGCGCTTGCTGGAAAAGGAGGCCGTAGAGATCGCGGCTGTTGAGGATGACGAGGAGGCTGGCTGCAGTGCAAATGCACACGCAGGGTCTTGAGCTTCACGAGCTTAATCATCGCTCCAGAAAAACGTAGATTGACGAAAAGCAGGCAGCATCGAAATGCAGCCAGAACAGGACTTCATCTGCAGTCCGGCTGTCAGGGCACAGCACACTACAACATCTCAAAGGTAGCTGGAATATTCGAAGTAATGCTGAAAGCCTCGCGGGTGCCAAGCATGATGCCTGTGTCGAGGTAATCCCAGCTAGGACCTGAACTTCGTTTGTGTGTGCGCACGCGCACTCGTTCACAGTTCGCAGCTCTCGTTGCAGAGGGATGCTCGTTGAAAGGTCGCGCAAGGCGTGCTGTCACTGCATGCGCATTTGTCTTCCGAGCACACTGAAAGCGGTGTCGTTGCTGTTTGATTTGCCGAAATACCATTGAGGCAGTTGGAGTGAAGGCAAAACTGAGGGCATGGTTTAACTGCACATGTTAGTTGGAAGCGTTCATCACTGCGGTCTGGACGGATCGCTGTCGACGTGCCTTGGACATTGACGTTTTCAGAGTCGAAGCTGTGCTGATACATGCTAGCAGGAAGAGGATGACGACGAGGAGATGGGAGAAGGAGGTGACGAAGCCCTCGAGGAGGCGGGGAGTTTGGCTGTGCAGTTTGCATGCAATCCACGGCTAGGTCAGCAAGGCTCGCTCCAAGTGCAGATCTAAATTTGCCACCGCTTGAAGGATGAAGACGAAGACGAGGAAGGCACGCTCCTCCCCCCAAAGCCTGTAGAGCGAGCGTGTCCGTGACTGCGAGTGGAGGCGGAGAGATGGATCAGATGGATGCAGATGGTGAGGTCACGGCGTGGTGCAGCGAGATCTGGATGTCGTCCTGATGTCCTGGGTGCTTGCAGGAGGCTGAGCATCACGGGCATGATGGCGAGGAAAGGGGGACAGGGCGGCAGGGTCCGAGCTTCGCAAGTCGAGACGCAGCGAGCGCAGCGAGAGGACGAAGGCGACGAGGATGAGGACGAAGGCTACGATGAGAACGAGGAGGCCCAGAGCCCAGCCTCCTCGCCTTGCGCCAAAACGTTCTCAGGACATCACAGCAAATGATGTCTGGTAGCAGGAGTACGACGGTGACATGGATGGCGACTTTGGCGATGGCCAAGGGATTGCCAGTGCCACTTGGACGGAACTCCTCCCCCCCAATGGTAAGATGACCGGGTGGCCCGTGAGTCTAGAAACGTGAACCAGGTGATTGCTGTGACGCTGCCCGCTTTCCAGAGATTAGTTCCAGTGAGCCTCACATCATCTCGCCTCGCTCTCCCAGCATCGAGAGTGTCACTGGCTGCGGCTGGAAGCAAGGTCTTGCAGAATGCCATCCAAGTGCTGGGCACGCAGACGCTTGCAGAGTTTGCATCTTGAGTGCATAGCCATCCGACACGCTAGAGAAGAAGGACGTGAAAGGAAGATTGTTGAAGAAACAGAGAGTGCGACTGACCCCTAAGCCCGGCAGAAAGAAAGAGGTCACGGCCGCGAAGATCGTCGACAGCCCCGCCCAACAAGTTGATAGCTCTGTACCCCCGTCACTCTGGATCGATTCGGGAACGGGTCACCACCCACCTGCCCCTTCCCACCCACCACCAACTTCGCACCCCTACCCCCCTACCTCGACGTTTCCACGCAGCCAGGGCCTCAAACCCAGTAGCAGAAGATTGAGAAGACGAAGAGCAACCACTCTCACGCTCACAGCGAGTGAGTGCAGCGCAGACCCCAAGGTTCGACCAAGAAAACCCTGGGATGGATGGCGAAAGCATGACTTTTCGGGCCCGGATCTCGTAAGCACAGTCAAGCAAGACCACGCGACCTCGGCTTTCTACTCTTGCCCAACTGTTCAGGTAGACATCGACCTGGGTGAGGCTGGCGCAGCTGGCCAAGAGATTACATGAGCGGAGCAGCGATTTTACTGAGATGTTGCCGCATGGTAACACTCATGCTTCTAAATTATTCGATGGAGCATCTCTCACGTTGTCCTACCCTGCTGCCGCACGAATTCGTAAAGATAGCCCTGCGTTTTCAAGGTTTCACAGCCTGGGTGCATAATCAGCCCTTCGACTTGCAGCGCCCTGCTCAGGTCATCCATGGAGTTCACAGGGGTGGCCAGCAGTCAGCTGAGATCGCATTGGGGACACAACAGGAGCGTGCTCACCACCCTTTCGCGATTAACTGAAGTAGCTGGCCGCAAGGGTCTGTCTTGTTCGGTTTGGGTGCCCAGGTTCCGGAGGATGCAGATGCCACCACCTCCAGGCAGCCATACGTGTGGTGAAGCATGGAGGTTTGTAGGTTGTACGCGATTCTGCAGCGGTTCGATCCCGACCCGTTGGAACCTGTCCAGGACTGCGAGTTGCAGCTGCAGTTGGTGCCCAAGTTCATGGCTGCTCACTGCGCGTCGCCATTCCGGGCCAGCTGTTCGAATGTTACTATACATTAACACAACGTTCCTGCTGACCGTAGAATCCGTAGTATTTGGAGTCGATCATGGAAGGGTTTGGAAACTCCAGGCGGGCAGTGTTGGCTGGGCTGAGCCGGGCGAGATGGATGCGCCTCAGGAGCATCCGCTGCTGCGCCGGGACCAGCACCTTGGTACAACTCGCTAGGGGATGTCAAGAGTTCGTATGCACTGCTGGGGCAGATTCGGGTCATGGTGCTGTGCGGGGTCACATCTGCGTAAACGTGTTTCGTGCCGGCCCCCGCAATTCATATCGTTTCACAACGCAATGTAAAGCAAGCAGAGCCTCAACGAAGTGCATGCATGTCCCAGCCACTCAACGGCGATCCGTGAGGTCCCACATGGAATCCCACCAGTCGCAGATTGCGCAGTGGATGCCACCAGGGACAGCCTGATCCTTGCGTGGGTCGTCGGTGTTGCACATCCCTGCTCCCGTGCTCAGCAACTCTGCAACTCATCTTCCAAACTGGCCTTCCCAGGCCACTTTGCTTCGCAGAGAAGCGATGAGATTTGCAGTCGTTCTGATTTTAAAGAAGTGGATTCAACAGACCTTTACGAAGCTGGAAGCCTTCACATATCTCCCTTTGCCACACAGTCTTACACTCTTTCCTCCCCTTTCAGCTGCACATAGCAGGAACATTCGCCAGTTCCTCGGAAACGTTGAGCCGATCATCCGCACGCCCAGCAATCTCAGCGTCACGGCCTCTGGGGAAGTCGGAGGGATGAGGTCTCGCTTGGGCATTGGCCGAGAGCTGCTTTTCGTTTCTCGTACGCGACCGATCAGCCTCAGCGATGTTTTAACAGAATGTTGAAGCCTCAAGTTGTCTTCGTCACAAGGCGCCAAGCGGCGGCAACAACGCCGGACACCGCGGCGAGGTCGTGCTTGCGTAGCCGTGGATGGGTTCAGGGCAGCAGACCCATGGCTCTGAAGGACTTTGAGGCCGTCTTCAGTGAGGTGGCGAGACGCCGAGACCTTAGCGTGACGGCCGCGCAGCAGTTGGGGACCGGACCTTGGGAGACCCAACTGCGGCCGAGGCTTGCAGTCCAACTTCGTTGCGCCGCCAGAGGTCGCCAGGGCCGCAGCCGCACAGAACTGTGCCCATAGGACATGGATGGCCCTGCTTTGAGGTGCCGTCGAACGCGACAGGTGCGAGTGCCGCCACCTTGCCAGAGCTGCTGTGGAGAGCTGCGTTTGCATGTGGCATGTTGCCTCGGAAACCTTTGCCGCGCACGCGCCGGCTTCTCGTCGGGCTTACTCGTAGCATTGTTGTGAGACTGTAGGGTGCCAGAGATTCTTACGCCATGGCCGAGGGCAGCCTCGGGTTCGTGGCGGCAAGCCCTTCTCTGCCCGTTGCCCGAGCTCCGCGCATACAGAGGACGAGGTCCACCAAGCCCGAACTTCCTCGCGATTCCTCCGGCATCGTGCTGGGTGCTGCTGCGAGCCTCTGCGCGGCGACGCTCTGCCGTCGTGACCGGCAGCGGGGCGGTGCTCGCAATGTGCGCACCCTGCCAAGACCGGCAGAGCTCGAGACAAGGGAAACCCCAGCCCCCCACGACCTGCTCCTGCGCGTGGCACGGGGCGAGACAGGGGAGCACACACCCGTGTGGCTAATGCGGCAAGCCGGGCGCTACATGAAGGCCTTTCGGAAGTACTCTGAGAGATATCCGTTCAGGCCGGGCGTCGAACTGAAACTCTTGCACTTTTGTGAAGTGTGTGGCTTGTGCTGCGTTAGACCGTTAGGCAGCGCTCGGAGACGCCGGACATGGCCATCGAACTCTCGCTCCAGTGCTGGAGACAGCTCTGGCCCAAGTCGAAGATGCAGATGTTGGCATCGTGACGTATCTAGGGCCTGCAGGCCTTCCCTGTCCAGGTACGGCATGGATGGAGTCATTGCCGCTTGCCGCTATTTTCGGAAGAATGCATGGACGAGACACGCCTGATGTCCTTGCAGGTCTTCTCGGACATTCTGACGCCCCTGCCAGCTATGGGCATTAGCTTCGACGTGGTGCGTGGACGAGGGCCCATCGTGCTCGGTGACCTGGCACGCACCCTGGAGGACGGTCGCTGATCGCAAGCTGGGCCCAGCTGGAAGCCTTGGCAGTGGCAATGTTGCAGGACCGCCTGCAAGAGGGCCCCAGCCAGATCAGGACTTGCTCGGGTGAAGGGGTGAAGCATTAAGAGCTTGTTCCGCTCAGACTCGCAGTCTCTGCAGGGAAGTCTCGAGCCACGAGGGCTTCAAAGACAGCCACGGCTTTTTGAAAGAGACGCTCCAGGCAGGATTTCGCAGGAGATGGGAAGCTTGGGCCGTTGCACGCGTTGCACCAAACTCCGCCCATTTCGCTTGTACTCTGTTTGGAAGGCGCTGAGGAGCGAAACGGAGAAGAAGTGCAGCTTGCTAGGTACCCTGCTGTAACCTGAGAGGTAGGATGCATCACAGTGCCATGAAATTGCCGAAGGCTTTGTTGGAGCGCCCTGGACATTGGCTGCCTATGCAGTCGAGGTGAGTAGCCCAACAAGTCAGCAAGCGAAGTGATTTGTCAAAGGAGATGCTTTTCGAGGCAGGTGGCACCAAAGAAGCGGCCGTCTTCAAGAAGTGGATGTTCAGCAAACCCGAGGCCCGGTCTCTTCAGGGCATCCTCTGAAGGGAGTATTACTCTTTCTGCTGCTCTCCGAAGATGGTCTTGATAGGATGACGTATGAAGTAAACGGATCGAGCGACTTGTGAGACAGCAAGTGAAGTGTTGGGGATTGCATCAATCATGCATGCAATGAACATGACAGTTAGTTCTTGCATGACTCGGCAACACGTTGATCTGGACGTATTTTGATTGCAGGGCGTTCGGAGTTGAGAAGGCTCCAAGAAAGGACCACTTCATCAAGCTAGCTGTGACAAAGCATTGACGCAGCCTTCTTGTGGGCGTGTGTCGTCTTGCTCTGTTTTTGTTGCAGCTCTTTTGAATCTAAGGATGATGCAGAGAGAACATGCTGCAATGCTGCCAATTCCTGCCCTTTGCATCTCTAGGCATGACCATATTCGGCCCCGGCACCGTCATTTTTGAATCCTCTTCCATCCGCAGCTGTTCTGCTAGCGTTTGGGAGTTGGCCCGTCGTCTGTGTACTTGAGCAAAGCTTCATGCTTCTTGGCGCCATGCATATCCTCGTGGCGATGCTAATGTTATCCAGCTGCTCGGCTCTGCGTGACCACAAAAGCTCAGACAATGACATTCGCGAAGGCATCTCTTGGCCAAACCTCGCAGAGATGCAGGAGAAGATGGCAAACAAGCCGCATCCAGAGGGGCATCCGAGCTGGGTCGCCAAAAAGAGTTTCTCGGACGAAGAGATCAATCACGTCCAGTCGATTGTCTGGGCATGCTACAACGATGATGACTTCAGCATGGCATCGTGCATTACTTGGCAGATGGATTTTAGCCACACGGTTCCCAAAAAGAACTGGGGAACGGTCGTGGGGAAACACCTGTCGGGGGTGAGTATTGGCCCTCCTGTCAGAGCTCAACTTATCTGGGGTGACCTGGTCATCTTCGTCTTTGGCTACTAGACCTGCTTGCAGAAGCTGCAGAAAAAAGCGGAGACTGGGTGGTGTAAGAGTTCGTCCATCCACCGTAATGTCAGCTCCTACTAGACAACAGTCATAGAGATCGCACTGCTTGACAGGTTGTGGACGAATTCCTCCGCCGGATGACCGTAACGATCAGCAATTATGCCATCTACCAGGTGGGACTGAAACACATTGAAGATCAGAGGGACTGAAGACTGTAGCTTCAAGGTGGAAAGTGGGGCGCAGTGCATCCAGATCTTTGAGCGAACTGCTCAGACTTCTCCGAGCACTTGCTCTGCTCAGATGCCCGGTGCTTGCTGAAAGGTCGTGGGCCCATTGCCTCACACCAGAGCTCTGGAGACGTTTTGCTGCGCCCTGCGTGAAGCAGGCGCTCGTTGTCGCCTCTCCGTCCGCTGCATGCTTGGAGCAGAGTCAGCAGTGTTTCACTCGCCGTTCAGGTGGCGGCTACCTTGCGGCAGGCACCATGGCAGAGCTTGATGCTCATGACCTGTGGCAATGCTGCCAATGCTGCCAATGGCAAGGCTTGTCCGGATGTGCCGATCATCTACTTCGCCAACGGGGGTTCATCCTTCTTGCAGGACCAGGCGCGATCACGGCAAGTCCTGAACAGGCTGATCTGGTTCGTTCGTGTCGTACATTCTTGCTTCTCAGGTCACAGAACTGGCTGGTCACATAGATGTCCTTGGTGTTGACGGGCGGCTAGGCAGCATCTAAGGGGAAGCAGTCACTGTGGCTTGCACAGCTGGCACGGTGCACACGGATGCTAAAGGCACATGCGCTTGGAGGAGGCCGCAAAGATCGCGCCTCGCTGCAACGACAGACTCCTGTCCGCTGCATATTATCTTTAATCCTGAACCTGATCGTTTCTTATCTGTCTTATTTACAAGGCAGATGACCCGAAGGCCCAGAGTTTGTCTTTGCTCCTTGGACGGCTTTGCGCCGAGGTAGACGGCACAGGGCTCATCCTGCAAGGGAATGTGCCGGACCTACCGGAGTTCATGTGTGGAGAGTTCATCTAGCTTTGTCCATCTTTCGCTCTAGCGGGGTGTTGCAGCCGTTGCTGACCTTGGACAACAACTGGCTGGCTGTGCACAGGTTGTTCTCGCACTTTGCCTTGAAGTCGCACGGCTAATGTTCTTGTCTTGCAAGGTTGATCCCTACATCCTGCGATACGGTAGTGAGTCGGAAGTCCGAGAGGCCGCGCCATGAGCCTGTCCGGGTCATCTGCGCCTCGCCCGGAAGCTCAGGCGGTCCGAAAGTCGATCGATGCAGTCGGAGGCCCTGGAAGGCTGGAGATGTAAATAAACATGCGCGGGAGAGTTTTTTTTCTGGTTTTTGGAGCAGCCTCGATGCTAGGCATATCCTGAACCTCGGGCACGGAGTCCTTCAGGGTACTCCTGAGGCCAGAAGAGACTTCTGATGCCAGCCGTCGCTCTCGTCGTTTTGAGTTCTCAGGAGAACGTCCTGTACTTCGTAGAGGAGTCTCAGACATACCGTGGCACATCAGAGGAGTGCGCCGAAACGAAGGCAGAGTGCGTGGAGGAAGCAGGTCCGAACCATGCAAGGTCTTCGGTTTTCGAGTTTTGTGCCTGCAAGAAACCGCAGTGGAAAGCAATTCCAACAGGTACTCCTCTGCCGAGAAGGAGTTGTTGGCCGCATAGGTCTAGTTTTCCGATGATCTGCTTAAGTTGCAGACAGTCTTCTCCATCTGAGCAGCCACCAAGACTGTTGGCAGGTAGCTCCGGACATGGAAGCATAGAGATAAATTACAAAATACTAGTAACTAGTAGCATCCAAGAAAGCTTCTCCAGGCTTGGTGCGTGGTGACACTCGGAAGGTAATGACATGCTCGTTCCAGTTGACGGCAGTATCAAGATCCAGCATGCATGGGTGCAAACTAGTTGGTCTTGCAGAGTTGTGGCTTGACATCTGGATCCACTGCAGCGACAGGGACAGCAACCATGCCTTTTTAATGCGCGAGCGAAGATCTTCGTGGCAGTTTAGCTTCATGAAGATTAGTGTCTTGCTTTAAGTTCGAAAACGTGCAACCTATCCGTGCTGTCGATTTGCCATCAGCTGCAAGACTTGACCGCGATTTTACCGCAGCTGCTGGTTTGATTCGAAACGAGAATGGAAACCGGCGAAACTCCATCAGCCAACATACAACTTAGACATCAATCCGCAAGTTGAAGACTGACAGGACTTACCTCACGAACGCTTTCAAGCTTGCCATGATTTAGATTGATGAAGATGTATGTAAGGTCGATGTCAGAGTCCAGGCATAAAGCGTTTTAACCGTGAAAGGCGGCTTTTCCTACGAGATCCGACAGGGCTGCAGTGCTGGATTGGCCGAGCTGCGGGGGCCGGTTGACGAGGTCTCGAACTTGACACGGTTGCGACAAACGCCAGGGTGCACACATGAATTGAAACACGCGGTGTCCAGAAGCTTCATGCAGAAGCAGGTGGTAGGGGGTTCAAAATTTCCATATCAATATCTGCCTCCTTCTGCGGCTTTCGTACGGGATTAGTCTGAATCGGCGACTCTGGGGGACGCAGTGCCGCAGTGCAACTGACATGCTTCCAGGAGATGCCCGCGATGAGTGATCTGAAGCCTGCAATCCTTGCGGCGGGTAGTCTCTTCATGCTTGCGGTGCTCTACTTGCTCTTGAGGCAGAGCTTGTATCTCTGAGAGCAAACCTGACAGAGACATGTCACGCACGCAGGGACGAAGCGGAGGAAGAGAATGGCTCCGTTGCTGGCAAGGAAAGCCAAGATCCACATTCTGGTCCAACCCTCTTGCGGGGGATAGTGTACTGGGCCCCAAAACCCTATCCCAAAAAGGCCCCTATGTTACTCCCATTTTGTCTTGTGCCCGGGCCCTCAGGATCCGAAGTCGCTGCTGAAGGAGGTGCTGACGCAGCTGCTGGACGTGGAGCAGCGGGCAAAGCGGGTGGTGGAGGTTCCTTGGGGGAGTCTCAGCACGTTACGAATTCGTTTGTCCTCCTCGCATTGGTTTCTCGACGGGTCGTAATGTGTTTTTCCGCTAGCTCGCAACGGCAAGTCGTAATCGCCGCAGCCGTTCGACTTAAGTGCTACCGGTCCGTTACTGACGGTTAGCACCAGGGAATTCTTGAGGCTGTCACGGCTTGATGCCAAGGAGGAGGTCTGACTCGTCCGCCCCTCCCGTCCCGTCGCCGTAGGCGACACGGACGCAGGAGGCCGAGCTCTATTACTTCCAGCTCCTGCTGACCGGTCCTGGCCCGACCCGATCTCTTCTGCTTCGAAGACCCTCCGGCCGGCCTCTCTCATCTCACCATTCGCGGGCGTTGCTCGCATGACTGCCCGGCCCGGGGATGCAGCACCCCGCTGCATCCGCTGCTGTCTCCGGCCCGTCATGCTTTACAGCCAGACCGAGCACTTGGGCCACAAGCGCGCGTACTGCATTCAGGACGGGCTGTAATCCCGCCCCGACCGTCCCGCCTTCCGCCCCGAAGCTAGCACCTTATACCATGATTGCTCCTGTGCCGGGCCGCTCCGCTTCTTTTGCCGGCCCGCCCTTGAGCGAAAATGAAGTCTGCCCTGCACGCTGGCATCGCGTGCATGTTTTTCCTATCCTGTCCTTTGCTCTCGCCAGGCTCTGGATGAGAACCAGAACTTCGTGGATGCGCCCGCCTCGTGTTCCTTCTTGCTGTCTCTTTGCTGTTGTGCCTCTGCCTCACTTGTGCCAGGTACCTGTGCTTCCAGCCCGTCCGGGTCCCCCGGCATCATCTGATGTCCCTGACCTGGTCGCGCTGCGCATACCTGCCGGTCACCTGGGCCTGTGCCTTCTGCCCCTGCAGCGTCTGCCACTCAGCATCAAGCCCTTCTTGGTCCTCTGCTGGGTCGTTCCAGTGCAATTCCGGTGCGATCCGTGGCCCCTCGGGATGTCCTTCCTGGCCTGGCTGCGGTGTTGGTCCCTGGTCTTGGCATTGGACCCGACGTTCTTGCGTTCCGTACCCCGCCTTTGCGCATGCAGCGTCCTGCCTCGGCCTTCCCATTGGGTCCGTCCCCCCTGTCTGTGCCTTGGGTACCGACTCCCTCTCCGGTATTAAGGTCGCCGCATATACCTAATCTAATGCACTCAAAAGCTGGACTTTCATTACGAACCTGTCCGACCTGTCCGGCATCTCGTCCACTTGCACACGCCCGCGTGGATTCCATCCGGCCCATGCCGGGATCCATCCGAGCCACTGCTTGTTACTCTCCGCAATTATGTAATGACATAGCACGGGTAATCCGCCCTTTCTTGTCGGACCGGGCTGGCGTTGTCCCCTTCTTAACTTGGGAGAAGGAGCTCCTTGAGCCTAAATTGGTTTGGCCCGTTCCGTCCTCTCGTGTAGAAGACCACGCTGGATCCTGCTCTACTGCGTCGTGGTCTCAGCCACCAGGAGCTTCCGCAAAGCGTGGGTCCGGCGATTTCCTGCCCCGGTTTAGGGCCAACCTGGCATCTGGTGCCAAAACACCGCCTACACCCGAGGAGGACCTCCGCCCTTTCCTGGGTGATCTCCGTACTTTTCTTCAGGTGTCTGAGGTTGACTTTGAGACACTACTGACGGTTCCTCCGGGGCAACCGTTCCGTCTTTTCCTCCTCGAGGCCCTCCTAACACTCTCCAAGGATCTTGATAGCTCCTTCGTGGATTTGTTGGTGCAAAGCGTCCCTCTGCCCCCCCGCCCACTACGCCCGACATGGACCTTCAGCACTGTCAATCTTCGTGGGGGTCTCCGTCCACAGTGTGGTCGTGGACTCCAGCGTCCCCGGAGTGACCGCACACACGTCGTTGCCGAATAAGTCCGCGAATCCGACCGTGTCCGGTCCTGGAAGCCTTGTTTGCGCGTATCATTGATGTGAGTAAAGCGCACCGTCGTATCCTTATCCGGCCCTCCGACCGGGGTCTTTTGCGCTTTTTCCATCGCGGCTTGACGCTCAATTTTGGCGCTTGCGCCTCTGGGTTTTACTGGTCCCGCCTGGCCGGCATGCTCTCTCGGCTCTCGTCTCCCTCACCGCCTGCTATTCGTCCGGCATGCCCTGCTAATATATGTCGACGATCTGATCTCCCTCCTATCCGGTCCTACCGCCCCGATTTGGGCTGCCCTTCTTTGCGTCCTACTCCTCGTCGTATCACAAGGCTTACCTGGGCACCCGACCGACCTGGATTGGTTGGTCTCTCTCTTTGGTTACCTAGTACCGGTACCATGGAAACCCCTAAACTCATTCGCCTGCGGTCCTTGCTGGATTCCGTCCGCTCTGGGGATGCAGCTCCGCTCCACCTGCTCCGCAAGCTCACCGGCAAGCTTCTGTGGGTGCCGATGTCCCATCTGAATTTGCTGGTGAACGCCGCATTGGGATTTCCGTCCGTATGCCTCCCGACTCCGACTGGAAACTTTTCCCGGAATCCAAGGCAGTTCTGGACATGTGGACTTCTTGCCTGTCCCATGATGCTCCCATCTTCCCATTGCCCTTGGCTCCTTCATTCCCTTGCGATGCATTTGCGGACGCTTGTGCTGACGCTCGTCACGCTGGGATTGGGGGCTTTGTCACAGTCCCCTCCGGCCGCACCGTCTGGTTCCGTGCCACTTTTTCTCCTGCTGACCTCCGGGACCTTTTTCCCTGGTTTCCTGCTGACGCCTCCCGGCAAAAATGCATTGCTACGTGAGAATTGTTCGGTCAGCTTGCTCTGCTTTGGTGTATTGCCCTCTTAATTCCGGCCGCACATCATCCGATCCATTTTGTCAGCCGCTGCGACAATGGTCCCGTCCGATTCGGCCTCCTGGAAAGGATTATCGACCGCGCGCGGCCTCTGCGACCTTCTTAACACATATTTTCTCTGGCAGAGGCATTTTTCCGTCTCCAGCTTCATAGACGACGTACCTGGCTTCTGGAACAGCATCGCGGGCGGTCCGCCGATCCATCTTCCCTCGGACTCCGTCCCGAAGACGAGATCGTTATTCCCTGGAAGCTTATTTCCTGTCCGCCTCGTCCGAAATATTTTCCTCCTGAGGCCCGCATTGGAACCCTTTTTCCGGCTCTGGACTGATGACTTTGGCTGGGTTCCCCCCCGGTTCGGGTACTCCATCGCAGTTTCTTGGCCGTACACCCAGCAAAGTCTTCCCGGTATCCGGTCCTGCCGCGGCATTCCGTCGGTCAGACCAGTTACCTGAATAAAGATCCGTAGCTGTTATTGCGAGACTCCGGCCGGAACCGGCCCGGAACTCCGGATTGATTCCGCTACGGTTTTCAGTCATCGGGAAAAGGAAAGCTCTGCGGTTCCGCTTTCATTTCTACCCTAATCGCACCGGACGTAGACTAGTGCTGGCGGAAGAACGGTTTCTCAACGGGTCGTAATGTTTTTTTCCGCTAGCTCGCAACGGCAAGTCGTAATCGCCGGAGCCGTTCGACTTAAGTGCGACCGGTCCGTTACTGACGGTTAGCACCAGGGAATTCTTTCCCGCCACCTCCCCTTTTCTCCGCCTGTTTGGACTTGTTCTGTCCTTTGGACTTTTGGGCCGGTTACCTGAATACAGATCCGTAGCTGTTATTGGGAGACTCCGGCCGGAAACGGCCCGGAACTCCGGATTGATTCCGCTACGGTTTTCAGCCATCGGGAAAAAGGAAAGCTCTGCGGTCCGCTTTCATTTCTGCCCTAATCGCACAGGACGTAACGGACTAGTGCTAGCGGAAGAACGTATTCGGTTTTTGCGCGCGTGAAGGGCTATGAGGCTGAATGCGCCTTGCCGCTTGCTCGAGCAACGGAAAACCCTCGTAAGTGGAGCAACATCAGCGTAGATAGTAGTGGTGAGGATTTGATTTGGACAGATATGCCGCCGTAGACTCAGAATGGCATATGCGATTCGACGTGGGTGCACCCTGAAAGCAGGTTTGCATCTATCACGAAGTTTAGTCCTCAAGTTCATCGATCCGTTGTTCGGAAGCTTCATCGATAGCCTGCTTCAGGAGCTCGTCCGAGAGCAGCTGTCCGGCAAGGCAGAGACAGCGAGCAATTGGCCGGTTCTGTCGAGTCCCACGTGGCTGTAGAACCGGCACAGCTGGAATCTCGAACAGTGATTGCCGCGACAGGAAGTCTCCATAGCTGAAGCGTACCAGCGCGTGGAAGCCTGCGATCTAGTCGACCCGCTGGAGAAGCAAGGGCTTAGTATCCAGGAGTTTGAAGCGATGGCACCTTGGCAGCAGAGTCCACGAGAGATGGACTGTATATCGCACGTTGCGAATTTGGATGGTCTAGGCCGAAGAGCCAACAGCTCATGCGAGACAGATAGTTACACGTGGTAGTGGTAGCAGGTGGCTGAGCAGCAGAACGACCCCTGGGTGATGGAGTCAATGGTGCGGCTATCCGGCCAGCACCCCGCCGACATGAAGCCAGGCGGTGCGGACCTGGATGTCGCGAAGATTCTCGCGATGAAGGCCTTTGAAAGCCACTGATAGCGGTATCTTCAATGCATCGGGTTTGTCAGGAGTTTGCGCTCGTGGAGCTGGAGAAGCTTGGCAAGCACAGCTCCGTTCTCTGTTGGGCAGCTTGTCATGTTGGTGCTGTACAACTTCTTCAGCATCGGAATGGAACCATCATTGCCGCAGCAAGTAGAAGAGCATCTCCAAGCTCAGCAAAGCGAAGACAGCGACAACACGAAACGCAAGACACAGAAGCAACTTGACTGCGATGGAATCAGGAGTGAGAGAGGTGAGGAGTCAAGAGGCAGCACGGAGGGAAGGTGTGAGGCACGATCATGCTGCTCAGATGCGGCTCAGCCTCAGTCTTCTCACTCATGAACGCTTCACCAAGCATGTGCTGCTCAGATTGCTGCTCACATGGGCTTCGCAGCTGCCCAGCTTTCCCATGGATTAGGATATAGAAGAGTGAGGAGAAGCGAGAGGAGTGAGAAGAGTATAAGGAGTGAAGAGAAGTCAGAGGGCTGAAGAGTGAGGAGTCAGTGGCGTTTCTAAGATGCTGCTCCAAGCTGCTCACCGCAGCAATGAGCGGGACACTCTTGCATGGGGAGTGAAGAGGAGAGGGGAAAATGGGCCGAGTGAGAAGAAGTGAAAAGAGTGAGAAGTGAGAGCTGATTGCTGCTCACACTGTCGGGCAGCTACACTGGTTTGCTGTCGCTAGCTCTGCTTCTGAGATGCTGCTCAAACTGCTGCTGACACTTCTCATTGTGGCAATGAGCCGGACACTCTTGCATGAAGAGTGAAGAGGAGTGGGGCGAATGAGCAGAGTGAGAAGAAGTGAGAAGAGTGGGAAGTGAGAAAAGTAAGGAGGGTGAGGACTCGGCAGGGGGTGAGAGCAGATTGCTGCTCACATTGCTGGGCAACACAAACTGGTTGATGTCGCTCATCTCAATTTGCTGCTCTGCTTTGCAGCTGGGATTCTGCTCAAACTGCATTCATTCATACTCTCGGCGGCGTGGGCGCTTACGCAACTGAGACCAGTGAGCAAAGTAAGCAGCACTTCTCACTTCTCTCACATATCCCACTCCCACTGCCTTCACCTTTCTCACTCTCCTCGCTTGCCGCTCACTCCTCACTTCTCGCACTCTCCCACTCCTCGCTGCCTTCGCTCTTCTCACTCTCCTCACTCGCCACTCCTCTCACTCCCCACTTTTGTCGCTCTTCTCTCCCACTCCTCTCACTCTTCTCATTCCCCATTCTGCTCATTTCCTCTCCCCTTTCCTCCCACTGTTCATGTGTGCAAGCCAGAGTTCAATCCTTCACAACACCTTTGACATTGTACTCTTGATTTGCTTGTGCACACCTGAGAACGTGAGACTCGAGCCATGCCGATGCGTCTCACCGTCCTCACATTTTCCCTTCTTCTCACTTCCCATTGTTATCTCTTCTCACTCTGCCGCCTTCGACATTGGCAAGTCGAAGCTTATGATTTGCTCCCTGCCATGATGTCGCAGTTTGCGTATTGGGCTGAGTGTTGGAGCCCTTGACCCAGATAATGTAGTGTCTAGCTTTATACATCTTGTTCTGTATTCAAGATGCGTACTTGTGTCAAAGCATTGTCATGTTCTGCACGGACGGACCTACAGCCGCTTCAAGTGCTACTTGCTCATGGAGCTGACCGCCAAGAGTATTCAGGAATCAAAAGTAGGTTCTGAGCATGTCTGATGTAAAGAGTCCCCATGAAGCTTTTCAGGAAACTAATTGCTCGCTCAGGAAGCTAGTTGCCCGCTTCCTGAGCGAGCCAAAGGCGGAATCCAAGGACTTCAGAGTTTTCTGCGTTTGGTGCATAGTCCGATTGAGACTCAACATTTGCAGGATTTCAAGGCGGCCACGGTCGCCCTGAAGGCGGCCTGCAGCTTCAGCCGAACGCCACATTTTTCCACAAGTCGTGCTGCAGGCGCTGGTGCATGCTAAAGTGGAGAAGGCTCACGGCGTGGCCGCCGATGAAGTCGAAACTGCTGCCGTCATGAAGCAGGACTGCGGCAATGGGATGTCAATGTCTACAAGGATCATGCTACCCACTGCTGGCATGATGTGCCTTTTCTTTGGAGGAGGAGCTCATTAGAAATCCCGACTTTGTGGGCATCCTGAAGCGCCAGCAGTGCCTCGGATGTTGTGATGCCGGCATGTTACCGCCGTTCGTGTCGAGTTCTGGTGGCCAGACAGGACGGTTATGCAGCAGCTCATGAGTCACCTGTCTGAGTCAGTTGGTCAGATCAAGATTCGACAAAGCCTTGCGTCTCCGTCTCTAGGGACAGTCGGTTCACCATGTTCATCTTTGCAGAGCTTCCGCCCAGGCAAACTGATGGCGGGGCCAAAGGATGTCGGTGGAGACGTGGATTGACTGCTGCGCCGGACATCGAAAGAGCACAGTGCTCCGTGGCTCAGTCCTGTGCTGGCTGGGCAGTGCTCCAAACGCCCGCCAGGTGCAGAGGAAGCCAAGCTCCCAGCGGAGCCGGCCGCAGATGTGCTTCCCATGGAACAGCTCCCACCTCAGGCGGGTCTTCCGCTAGCGGATTGAAGCGTTCGGCGTTCACCTGCACGTTCACATGGGTGTTAGCTAGGCCGCAATACAACTCAACGATCAAAATGAAATAGAATGGGCGAAGGAGACATCGATAAATCCACCAGAAACTAGCAATGTAATTGACAATACGGGTACCAAAAAAGAACACACAAAAGGATAGGTTCATCTTCAAGTACACGACCAGAAAGCAGAGGAAGCTGAAACCACGGAAGACACAATAGACAATGGAAGCATGGAGTGCGACTGGGCACTTCAAGGGAATCGAAACGCAGAGCAGGCTTTGCCAAATATCTAGGCTGTAGACAACCAGAACTTTTTTGTTGTGCCCTGGACCTTGATTTGTGTCACACAGGTTAGTTGTTCCATGCTTTCATGTGGTTTCACGCTTGGGTTTCTTAGGTTTTTCGTTTAGCTGGCCGTAGGAACCCATTATTGTAGAGGAATCGCATCGTGTGTGTGTGTGTGTGTGCGTGTGTGGCAGGACGAAGAGATGAGGCCGGTTGCCGAGCATCCACCCCAGGCCGCGAAGCCATCCGCCTCTTCATCGTTCAGTACAGCTAGCTTGGGACTGGAATCCCCCGCGTTTGGATCCCTTATTTGTCAGTTTCGGGGTTCGTATGATCACGGTACATGACCGATCTTATTCCCCCCTCGTGTGCCCTAATGTACGGAATGAGCAAGTCAGATCAAGCTTGATAATGCCAAATGCAAGCGGTTCTGCAAAACGTTGTCGCTTCTCAAGCGCTGTGATCCCAGAACCCGACAAGTCACGGCACTATCCTGGTGGATCTAGCTTGTGCAGTCCATGTAGGAGATCCCGCAACACTGAGATCCCATCCGTGCAAAATCAAGAATAGATAATTCTTGATTAGATACTGCGGGGAAGGCTTATCTTCTTCAGTTACACAGTTGTGCAGCCTTGGGTCGGTAAGCTGCCCCGCATTTATCCGAGTGTTGTTCATGTTCGCATCTGCCCACTTTAATTCTTGGGTGTCGATCAAATGCATTGCTGCCTATAGGAGACTGATACCGCATGCCACACTTCGCCCGTGCCACTCGTTGACATCCGATAGAGTTTCTCGCCCAAAGCCTTCGAACTTTGCGGGCGTGCCTGTGAAACCCAGACACCTCTTGCTGTCTGTAGTACAACGCCAGTACGGACGTTTCGGCATTGAGCCTGGAGGTGTCGCAGGAGGGCATCATCCCGGTTCCAGCCCTGGTACCAGCTCCTGCCAGGGCCTTTGCAAAGTGACCCGTGCCGGGCCATGTGAAGTCTCACCCCTCCGCCCAGGTCATTCCTACGACAGTTGGGGGGCCACAGGCAGACCAGGCAGTGAAGACCTAAGCAAATTAGCTGCAGACGTTCAAGTTGTAGTGGGTTCACGCGTGCCTGCGTTCAGGTGCAAACTGGGCCCAGCAGCGCAGACATATGGGCTTTGGCTCAGGCGTTTGCCTCCGTGCAGGGCATCCCCGCACCAGGTGAAGTTCTCAGAAGATTGAAATGATGAAACTCCTGCAACATGCACTTGTAGCCTAGGAAAACCTTTTGTCTTGCTAAAAGGTGCTCCCGCACTACAGACGCTGCCGTTCCCGTTGCACGAAGCGCCTCCACCTCCAGAGCCTCCTGGAGGCACCTCAGGCGCCGCCCAGGAGCCTCAGGCGGAGCCTCCGGCGGAGCCTCCGGCGGAGCCTCAGGAGGCGCTTTGCAACCAGTCCAATGAACAGTGCTAAGGCTGCTAAGCTGGGGCATGAGCTGCTAAAGGGAAACTGGGCCTACACCTGATTCACCTACCCTGCAGTGGACAGACCGCTGCTGTGGCATGCTTCACGTCGAGAGCTTGGCTCCAAACTAAGATGCTATCGGAGCTGAAAGGATTTGGACGCTCGTTTGTGGAGCAGCTCGTATTCTCAACAAGAATGAAGGGATGCGCAAAGGCAGAGTGATATGAACATTTAATGATTGTTCTTACAACAGAAGGCTCGCAGGAAATTCACTTCCAGCACAAACGCTTCCCGATCTATTTCTTCTGAATGTCGGCTCCGCTGCCATGGTGGGCAGCTTCCACGATTGCAGAGGCGCGCTCGCTGTTAAGGAAGCGCAGATGATTGTACAAGGGTATACCAGGCGGTATGGCAGGGCAGGCTAGCGGTCGTGTTGTTTGCAAGAATGTGGACGTTCCACAGACTTGTTTTTGCGACTTACTGTTTGTTTGCTTCTCGTATGTGCTGTCGGGATTGACTTTGTGCAGTGCGCCATGCTTGTGCCAACTCTCGAAGAAACAGCTCACGAGGCTCTGACGGCGGACGATGCCCTGTCCCTGAGTCGAGTGGACAGCAGGTGGCGTGCTGAGTTGGGGCAGCCGAGCGTTTGGTTTCTGGGCTGCAAATTGGTCCAACGTGTACGGTTCGTGGGGAGACGGGGTGGCGTTACTGAGTAAAGTGTGCANTGGGGCAGCCGAGCGTTTGGTTTCTGGGCTGCAAATTGGTCCAACGTGTACGGTTCGTGGGGAGACGGGGTGGCGTTACTGAGTAAAGTGTGCAGGCAAAGATACCTCAACGGATCGCCGGAGCTGCTTGCTCGGAATGTGCTCGCGGACAATAACACTGGAGAGCTATTCGTCGGGCCGTCCGTGCACCCCGAGAACTACCGGGCGATAGTCGCTGCCTTGCGGCAGCCCTGCTGGTTCCGGCATTATCAAGGAGAGGTGAGGTTTGTTTGTTCTCTTGTAAGCCGGCAGGCGTTCTCGATGATGCTCTGCCCGCAGGAATGAAGCGGCTGGCAAGCGAAGGTCGCCTGAGTCGGCCGAGGGGTCTGAACAGTGGAGTGCTGCGGCAACTCAGACAAAGGCTGCGGAGCGCTGGTATCAGCAAAGAGCTTCAGGGGACAACGTCAAAGAAGAGGCGGCGATCCTTGGAACTGTCACTGCAGAAGCTGCAGAGCCAAAGGCAGCAAATGCGCCTAGACGAGTGTGGCTTTGGACGGTCCACCGCTGCACCCTCACTCTAAGCTCGTCACGAGACTTGCTGTGTTTGTTTCCTGTTGCCACGTTGTGTGGTTTGCAAGTCAACAAAGCATTCGAACTGAATGCATCCGTTTCGTGTTTCATTGATCCTAGCCGAGAGCTGAGGGTGCTGCAGCTCAAGATCTCAATATCGTCTTCCCTAACAGAACCCCAAGTCTCAAGTCTGAGCCATGCATTGCAGTGTGACTGGTTTCAGCATGTCGGGGTGCAGACATGCCAAGCTGTGTGCAATATAATCGCTCAAGGCGAGTGATGATTGTGCATCCCAGGGAGAAATGGACCGACCTTTCCTGGTGGGTGGACATGTGTGAACAGACATAGGGTGTCCGCTCTAAGTGGTGGTTGCAACGGCTCTGAGCATGACTCGGCCATGACAGCCATGACATAGGACCCATATCTGTCTTGATGTGCTCGTTCACAGAGATATTCAAGCTCCGAAGGATCACAGAAAAAGCAAGCTCTACTGCTGTGGGCAGCCAGGCCGTGTACACACGTTCACGCGCCATCAAACGCTTAAAAGGCATCCATGGCACACATCAGCCGGACACAGTGTCAGCTATCGTGATTATGTGCGTGGCTGTGTACAAAGCACGGAGCTTAGCTTCATGAGCAGATGCCGAAAGAGTCAGCAATGCAATGCTGCTGCTGGGCAGCTGTCAGTATTGCCGAGGCACGCCGTCTAGGAGCAGTTTTCTACTGGTGTTTGCAGCAGTGGGCGCACCAACAGCAAACTTACTGCCAGTTGTGAAAGCCACACCTTCTCCCACACTCTTCTCGGAGGGGCCATTGCAATGCATGCTACTTTGACAGAACCGGGTCTTGACTTGCTTCTACACCTGCTCGCACTTGTATGAATTCATTCCCCTTCGCATTTTTGGCCGTATGTGTAATCTCGGACATGCAAGCGAATTGCACACGTGAGGCTTTGAAGGCGGACGATGCCCTGTCCCTGAGTCGGGTGGACAGCAGGTGGCGTGCTGAGTTGGGGCAGCCGAGCGTTTGGTTTCTGGGCTGCAAATTGGTCCAACGTGTACGGTTCGTGGGGAGACGGGGTGGCGTTACTGAGTAAAGTGTGCANTGGGGCAGCCGAGCGTTTGGTTTCTGGGCTGCAAATTGGTCCAACGTGTACGGTTCGTGGGGAGACGGGGTGGCGTTACTGAGTAAAGTGTGCAGGCAAAGATACCTCAACGGATCGCCTGAGCTGCTTGCTCGGAATGTGCTCGCGGACAATAACACTGGAGAGCTATTCGTCGGGCCGTCCGTGCACCCCGAGAACTACCGGGCGATAGTCGCTGCCTTGCGGCAGCCTGGCTGGTTCCGGCATTATCAAGGACACTCGATGTTTTGGGGTTGTTCCCGATGTGGATGAGTTGACTGAAGATAATGAGGCTTACGCCATGTCTGTTGGGAGAGCGTGCAGTCTGAGACCTGCTCTCGCCTTGCGAAGTGGACAGGAATGAAAAGACTTGTGAGCTCGGGTCAGCTGAAAGAGCAGCTTGGGGGCCCAGATGGGGTCATCAAAGAGCTCAGACGAAACCTTCGTGCCCAGGCCTTTGGGGTGGCATTGACGGTTTAGTCGCGTAATCCTTGAAGCTGTGAGAGTGGCTGGCCCGGAAGGCGCTCGGCAGGCAACTGCAGGCTGGCTTCGCTGCCTGCAAACCGCGCACATCACGAACACCACCAGCGAAGAGGAGCGGGACGAGAGAAAAGACTCCTAGCGCCCCGTGCATGCTATCAGCACAGGACAACTTCCGAAGCGTACACGCCGCGAACACCGCCAAGGAAGAGGCTGGGCTTTACGGTACGGCAGAGGCAGCACACAATCGTTATCGTTCAAACAAGCGCTCAAAAATGCCGTTAGGGACCGGAGGCGATCGGATGCAGCGACGCCACCGAAATGTCGTCAAGTTCGGCCACGAGCCCCAAGCGCGAAGAGCACGCCGAAGGCTCCAAAGAGCCTAGGCCAACGAAGTCGTGAGAATGGGTTCCTTCGACCTTTCTTGTGTGTTCCTTTTCCCTGGCTGTCTCTAGGAAAGTGCCGACGACACAGCAATCTGTTACGACGCAAAGCCGACCGAAGCGAGGGCCGGCCGCAACTCAGCTGGGGGAGGCCCAACTACAAGCAAAAATGTATAAGCATGTACCTATATATAATATTAGGGTGTGCCTCGGCGGGCCCTTTTGCGGACCATTTGTAGATACGTAGGTATGTATGCATGCCTAGAAACAGACATAACATCCCAATTTATTTGCCTAGTGGCATTATCTCCCGTGCCGGCCACAGGGCCCATCACGTGTCTTTCTTGAGTAACAGCTGCTTCCTGAAGTTCACCAGGACTACGCATGCGTGGTCCAGCCTTCTAGCGAACGCACAGAAAGCGTTAGGCTCTGTGTGGAACCCGTGAGGACCCAACTGCAAGGCAACAAAAGGCTGGACCACATATTTACAAAGTCCAGGTGTGCGAATGCAGAGCGACAACCAACATCCATGGGTTCCACGATGGTCGCTTTGCTTTACTGTGCCTTCACGCGGCTCCTGGAGCATATGCGTTCATGTGCGCATAATCTGTCCTATCCTACCCGGAAAGTGAATACACAGAAAAAGCACGAAAATGAAGCACCGAGCGAATACACAGCAAAAAGGAGCGCACAGCAAGTAAAACAACTTCGGCAACAGTCTAGCCAGACGGTTGTTGCGAGACGGTTAGCCGCACGACTTACACCTGCGATGTTTCTGATGAATACTGATGTGTGGCACGTTCAAGCCAGGGGGTGCGGAGCTGGTGCTTGAAGTGGATCCCAGGAAACTTAAAAGGCAACCAATAAGCTCAGAATCGAACAGCAAAAGCATTTGAGGCTGGTCTTGCTCCTTACCCAAAACTCCACATCTTGACGGCGCCCCGTATCTATGGCCGCTTAGACATGCATACTAATCGTCGCGCATGGTTAGTTTACCATGCATCCCCGGTTGTAAGTTGCTAGTATCTACAGACTACAGATTCATTTGATAGCATTCAGCAGCCCCTGCAAGCAAAGATGCTACTTTGAGCCCAATTATATACAGCACTTGATGTATCAGAGGCTAGTATGGCTACGAATCGTGGTGCAGATGCTCAAACATGTCGATAGGAAATCACATCCTGTCGCTTGTACACGCCCTGTGCTTCTCCATAGAGACGGAGCAGATTGAGAGAGACAAACAGACAGGCATTCATGCGAACGACGCAGACACACACCGCACGAAAATGCAGAGAACAATGCCGCAAGTTGGTGTGCTCTGGCCTCCAGCAAGGCGTGCGCTGCTCGCCCAATCCTTCCATGCCGGAATCGCTCGAGCTCCTCCTCGTCTTCGTCTTCTTCCTCGTCTTCCTCGGAGAGTTCTCCGAAGAGCATCGCTCCAAAAAGAAGCTGCAGTTCACGTGGCAATTCGAAGCTCGGCAAAGAGTGAGTACTGAGTAAAGGCTTGTGGCTGGGTGCATGCTGTCTTACGCTAGCTCGGTGAGGTTGCCGCGGACACCTCCCCGCCGAGTCCCTCTGTCAAGACAGCGCGACCTTACGCCGGAGCGACCGGCGTGCAAGCAATCGAAGCGCTGTTTGCCGGATGGAAGCGAATACGAAGGCCAGGACGACCGAAATCGCCCGGAATCCAAACAGCTGGAGTCCAACGCCCCGTTTCGTGTAATAGCAGGAGAAATGAAGGATGGTCGCCCTGATGGTTTTGGGCGTCTTCGCCTTGCAGATGGACTCCATTACAAGGGAGACTTCCGTCTTGGACGCTTTGAGGGTCGAGGGGTCCTGGAAAAGAAGAACGCATCGTACTGGGGCGAGTTCAAGGACCGACCGGGGGCGAAAGCAAGCTCGAGTCGCGTGCGTCGCGCGAGCAGCGAGCAACAACTTCCAAAAGTGCCGCCTGCGACCGAGTCGCAGGATGGAAGGCGTCACGGACGGGGATGTGTTCGGCTGCCTGATGGACGGGTTCTCACATGCAACTTTGTGCAGGGGCAGGCCCACGGTGTTGCCTCGAGTGCATCTGACATGGTGCTGATTCAGTTGTAGAGCATCTTATAGATTCACTGTCACTACTGATGAAGGCTGCAATGTACAAGGGCTAAGGGTGCGGATCCCGAGCTGCGCAGGCCCAGGGCCATGGCACTCTCCGGCTTCCCGGCTAAACCCAGTCGGGCCAAAGACTCCGGACACGCGTCTCCGTGTCTCACGCTGAGGATGCCAGACGGCACGACTCTCTTCGAAGGTGACTTGAGTGACCTGAAAAGAAGCGTACATTGCGGTGTACTGAGCGGGCAAGGGTCCGCACTCTTGCGTCCGCAAGGGAAGTGAGATCAGATTCTACCGGTCCTTCTCAACGAATCTTCCGAGCATTGGAGCATGAACCCAAGGCCATAGACTTAGGTGCTGCAAGTGGCGGTCAGAGAAACTCTTACGACAAAAACAGCACGCACTGCCGGTCAACGCTTTAAGCAGGGCCAAAATCTGATCTCGCAAGCGCTTGCAGCATTTGCAGGACTGCTGCACTCTGAGGAGTGCTTGTTTTTTGTTTCCTGACAATGCCATGACTTCGCTGCAGGCAGTTTTTAATTCATGCCCGGACGCATCGCAGTTCCAAAAGCATCACACCAGCTTGTCAACCTGTTTGTTGCAATGTTCAGCTCCTACCTACCATGCGTTTACCTCACACGTCGGATTCTGACCGGCTCAGACTTTGCAGATCAGCAAGAGTATCGGCAGCCATGCCGGGGAGAGTGTCGCGGCCGCACACTGTCAACAGCGCGTTCTCATCAATTGACACTGGCTTGCCGCACACCTTCGTCGAGACCTCAAGTGTTGGCTTGAACACTTCGCAGTCCAGCACCACAGAGCCTGCCAGCAGACGGGGCAAACTAAAACGGCACAGAACCAGAAGGCTCCAGGACTTTCTGCAAGCGCATGGATTCTCGGAAGTCTGTGAGCCGCCAGGCTGCTTCCGTCTCCGCCGAAACGGCGTTTATCCAATCCACGAAGCCGCACGGACGGGTGACCCGAGGGCACACCGCGCTTGACATAGCCACTTGCAGGTCTTGCATCTCTTGCAGGACAAGGTGCAAGTTCTTAATCTCCGCGAGGCACATGGTTTGATGCGATCTTCCGGCACAAGAGCCCCAGAGCTGTTGGGCCTGTTGAGCTCCGATGGGGTGGCAGAGTCTTGGGGGTCCCTCGGGGGACCTTCTCACGTGGTGAAGGAGCCGAACTTGCCAGGAGCAACGAACTGAGAGGACTGCGACGATGCAAAACACCGTCACGGGTTCATGCCGGAGCAGGTGCTGCCTTGGATCCCCGTGGTGTGCACAACGATCCTGCACAGGGAGAATTCCCCGCACCCACTTTGATTTCACAGCATCAAAAGTTCAGGAATGCAGGACTAAGGCTTGGTCCATTCACTCCAGGTTCTCGGCATGGCAGCAGATTGGCAGTACAAATAGTCTGCTGCTCCAGCACCTCCCGCCTATGGGCGCAGCAGAATCGGGAAAACCGGATGCTGCAGTCTGCCATCCCACCGGATACCACGTCATTCCGTACGCAGACAGCAGTTACAGGCTCTTTCTTGTGGCATGTGCCTTCACACGACCATTTTGTTCTGGAAACTGTGGCACAGGTGGGTGTAGGCGATGAATCGCTTTTTAAACAAGCTCGGGCCTGTTGCCCGGCATTCAAGACGAGCCGACTGTGTGGTACCGGTACGCACTGGTACTATTTTCCATCACTGCCGGCCAATGTCCAGCAGTGCCACTGCCGGTGAAGCCAGTGCTAAGAGATTGGAGTGAACATGTCGTTACCAAGATGATGCCAGCATTTTTGGGATTGCACTGCAAAATCTGCGGCCTTGGACCAGGCAGCTGGGCCCCCTGCGGAGCCTCCTGCTGCGCCTGCCGAGCCTGCAGACCATGCTGCGGAACCCGTGGAGCAAGCAGCGGAGGTAGGTGAAGTGCTCGTGCTCGCGCGCGGGTGTGTCTGTCTGTCTCTGTGTGTGTGTGTGTTTGTGTGACTGGGCCATGCTTCCGGGGATGGATGCTGCCATTCTTCTTTTTGATGCCTTACACACAGGTGTTCGGCGAATCTCTTGGTGAATGGGCTCAGGGGCTTCTGTGAGCTGAGCATGATTTGCATGCAATACATGGTTTGCTGCAGCTTGTCGATTTTAGCCATACTCCTACAAGTAGGGTTCATCATTTGTAAGTTTAGGCAGGTTGGAAAGTACCGACGGCCTTGTTTCCTGATGCGTGAGCACTGTACCGGCGATTTGCCTCTTGAAGCATATGATTCGGTTGATGGTTAGCAGCTTTACAACATGTAGCATTGCTGAACGCACGCTCCCTCCACATCATCGGGTACAGCCGCCCCCGCCGAAGGGGCCTCGCATCGCGGAAAATACTGTTGCTCCGTTGCCCCCAGTGTCCCACTGCAGGCGACTTTTATAGCCATGGAGGTTCGACTTCCCTGTCAGCCCTGAAGATTGCACAAGTTGTTTCACTGGTAGTTTCGCACGGCCCTCAAGCTTCAGCTCGCAGTGTTAGATATTGTCATCAGTGTACGCGTTGAGTGACAGGGTCCACGCAATGTTGGGGCACGTTCACAGCAGACATCTGCACAAAGCGTCAAAGTCAAAACGTTTGTTTGTCTGTGTGTGTGAGTGTGTGAGAGTGAGCGTGCGTGTGCGTGTGTGCACTTGCGGGCATAGTGGAGTAGCAGTATGGAGACGGGATCTCACAGAGCTGTGTCCTAGGAATGCCCATGGCCCATAGCTGAAAGCAGAAGCATCCAAACGCCAGGAAGAGGATGCAGCGGCCTGCCTCGGAATTTCGGAACTGCAGCGCCTGGCATCCAGGTGGACACGACTGCGGAATCGTAGCTCCACGAATAGACAGCAAGTTTCGCCGCATCCCGCAGGCTGGGCTGCAGTCAGTCCGCGATCCTGCAGGCAGCGGGGATCGACATCTCCGTGGTGGCGGCACTTCCTGAGGCCCAGAGCTTGGGCAGTTCCGCAAGTCAAGGAATTGAGTCGAGTGATTGTGTGAGTCAACCGCTTGAAGCAGCCATGTCATGTCACAGTGGCTGTCACTACAAGCTCAAAGCGGACTGCTGGCAGGACATGCGTGCATCTGTGGTCATGGCAGAGGTGTCGCAAGTGAGCCCGGAGCCTGTCTCTGTACATCGCTTCTCGGCGTTCCAACGAGATCAGACAATCGACCTCCAGTGCTCAGGCCTCGATCACTTGCGCCGAGCTCCACAGGCAGAGATGCCAGAGCCAGACATGAGACTCGCAGGGCCGCGGCCGCGGCCGCGGCCGCGCGCGCGCGGGTGTGTGTGTGTGTGTGTGTGTGTGTGTGTGTGTGTGTGTGTGTTGCTGCCTGGACGTGAGAGGCTTCGGACACTGCAGCGGCGACAGCAAACGAGGTTGCGCTACCGATGCGAGATGGACGCAAGACTAGTGATCGTCTCAAGCTGTCACTTGGCTTCAGGCCGGTAGCGCCGCTTCGGAGATAGCCCAGACCTGAGAGCCTGAGAGGGGGTAGCTAAGCTGCACGCCGCAATTGGCGGTGAGTTACGCTTCGCTTCGTCGCTTCGTCGCTTCGCTGCAGGATGCGGTGGTGCTCGAGGCGTTGCCCGCGGAGATCCGCGACGAGGCCGAGCTCGGGGCGGTGCAGACGGCAGATGACGGTAGACGATCGGAAACTTCGGAGAGTTGGAATGTCGGAACGGAGATTTCGGCGCTCTGTTTCATGGCTTCGCGGCCGTTGTGCCGCAAAGACTGTGAGAGGTGTTGTTAATGTGTAGTGTCAGTGTAGTCGAAAGGCTACTCAGCCTGAATCCGGAACGCCGCGAGGTCCTCCGAGAAGAAGCTGTTCGTCGGCGGGAGCAGCAGGCACTGGTTTTCTCCGACGTCGATAGATCTTGCCTGTGCTGTGAACGCACCACCGCGGTCGCAGAGGTGGAACAGGCAGACGCTTTTGGTGATATTTCCATGTTGTGGAGTATGGGGAAAGCATGGAAAAGCTGCGCTAACGCCGATTGAACTCCAACTCTGTCAGGTTTGAACCCCCCACTCCCGGCCCTTGGTGGCCTCCCACCTCCGCGTTTTAGGTTTTTGCTCAAACCCCCACTGAGGGCCGGGGGTGGGGGTTCGAACCTGGGTTGAAGCCAGGTTTGAAATGTTCGGTTCTTTTCACGGAGTTTGAGTCAGGTTCAACCCAGGTGAGAACTTTTCAAAAGAGTTGGAACTGGAGTTCAATCGAACACCAAGGTTCAAGCCAGGTTCTCGAAGAGTTCAATTGTACCCGGTTGAACCTGGGTTGAACCTGGGTTGAACTTGGGTTTGAACCTGGATTCAGTGATGCCCCCAACAATAGATATGATGATCAGCAGTCGCCTATTGCGACCTGTGTTAGTCGTTCTGGACTCGTTGAGTGGGGCGTCTCATTGGTTTTGTCCCATAATGGTGGAGCTGTCGCAGACTGCATCAGGCTAGCGCAGCTGCACCACCTCGCAATGGTCTCAGGGACCTCTGGCAAAGTAGAAGAGATCTTCGGTAGTGTGAAGTGTGAACGTATGTGCAGAATCCGTTTCTCGATTCAGGCAGTGTGTACGCTCCTGGATGCTCCGAGTACTTTTCATTGGCTCTCGTCCGCCCTCACCTACGTCCTGAGGCTCGACTCAGAGCAGTGAAATGGACAATGCATCGTTCATCGCGTCTGCCCGGCTCGGACACGAGGGAACACCAGCGATAAGAGCTTGGCCCGAGGGGCACGCAGCCTGCGAACAACAATGCGTTGCTCGCAACACCTGCAAACAGGAAACCAAGTAAGAAGGAGGCTGCATTGGTTGTGGTGAAACCCGAGTCGTGGTAGTTTGTGAGAGTTGTGGTGGGTCAGTGCTGGTATCTTCCATGTTTGCAAGCGCCGGCCAGGTCGTTGGACCCCCTCTTACGCGAAGAGGTGCTGCTGAGCGCTCCGGAGGACAAGCAGACTGTAGTGACTTTGGCATCGAAGTAGGTCCTCACAATGCTGGTACAAGAACAACACAACAGAATGTGAGAGTGCCTTACTTGGCAGAGCGCAGATGTCAACTGCATAGACTGCCTTTTGCCTTCGCCTGGCAGGAAGTTCTTCGGACCCTTCCGGCCGAATTGGTGGCCGAAGCGCTGCTTTGTTGCTTCAGATCCCTTTTTGTTTTTTTTCCTCTGCTTTCTTACAAGTACTTAGCCCGGGCCATGAAGTTCAAGGGAGCACAACCTCTCTGTTTCTGTCGGACCCCACGTCTTTGAGGCAGCTTCTCCGAGATCGTGCAGCGAGCTTGGTGGGGCCAGGTTTCACGACCTGCCTGCGAAACCAAGCCAGTGACCTTACCCAGAGGCTGAAAGCAGCACTCAGGCATTTACACGCATTGCGCTGCGGCGTGAGGTTCCGGCAGTACGCCGCCCAGCACCAGGCTTCAGGTAGGTTCTCTCAGTCTGGTTCAGCTTGGGCTGGCTTGACCGTTGACGACCTTGGACTGGCTGGACAACGGGTGCAGCAAGTCGCATTGAATGGCAGCGGGTGGATGAGCCCAACATGTACGCGCTCTCCAGTGTGGTGCATGTCAGAGCGGCAGGTGTCTGGGCGGCCGGTGGTCGGCATAGCACCACCTGGTCTGAGTCAGGCGTGACGATCGCAGGGGTTGCCTTGACCCAATCCCGGAGTCCCACGAGTCCCTCTGCAGCTGGAAGGCACCCGGCCCGAGCCAGCGAGTGGCCCAGGCCCAGGCGGCCCAGGCCCAACCACAGGCGCACGGCGCACTCATTAGGTCAGGCCCTTATGGAGGGCAAATGCAATTTCGGAAAGTAGGAATTGCTATTGGGTCAATGACAAGGGCAGGGTCTGCTGCCTGAGATCCTTGAAGCGACAAATTCTCTGGTGTCCCTCCAGTGCATGCGCGGTGCAGCATGTGCTCAGTAAGTCTTAATCCGAACCTGTGTGTTTTATTGTCTCTGCGTGTGTTGTCCAGATGTTGTCCACCTTGTCTGTGAGTCGGAGTGCCTGAGCGGGCAGGCATGGCCGCGGCAGCACGCGCACTTGCTCATGATCGAGTCGTCTTCTCAGTCGGCACTCGAGTGCATGGCACAGCTGTTAATCGTCAGCGAACGAATGCAGCGGATACACTCATCGCATATCGAGAATGATACAGCTCCGAATCAGGCAGCAGCTCCTTCATCATTCTAGCGGTGTACGCCGCTGGGGTGGGCTGACTGCTCAGGGACCAGGAAGAGCCCCCACTCCATCCAGATGGCGAGCCGCTGTCTGCTTCCGAGGCCCATCGGTCTACAGAGACCGCCTCGAGGACAAGGTGCGATGGCTGGCGCGCGCGAGGTTTTTTGGCAGCTGGCACTGTGAACCTGCTGATCAGTCATTCCACAGTGCAGTGTTGCAATACCTTTTGAGAAAGCGTTCAGCTAAAGTGGCTTGTAAAGTTGTGCAGAGTCGGCTGAACTGCGAGAACTGGCGGATACATGGCTCAAGAACGGAAAACAGTCCGACTTCAATTCGTTGTGCGGTAGGTTGCGTGCGATTTCAATAAGCATGGCTTCCGATGCACCAGGGCCCTTACCCAGTGAAGGGGATCCTTTTCATGACCTTCCTGCTGTGTATAAGCAGGTGATGAGCCCAAGTGGGCGTGCTGCGCAGGTAGTTGATCCCGGACATGATGATGGAAGGCCAAATGGCGTCGGACCTACGGCCAGAAGGACTCCTGCAGATGAGGCAGCCTACGCGCAAACCCTCGAGGCAACCGGAACGGGAGCATCAAATGCTCGATCTGCTGCGGAAGTGAATGGCGATGGTGCAACGGCCTGACAGATGTGTTATGGTAATGGTATGCAGTCGGGGAGAAGAATGTCAAGGATAGGGCACGAGGTTTTTTCGTCGCCGGTGCGCAGCAGTCGGCTGGGCCGGATCCACACTTGCAGGCAACGGCGCCAGTTACAACAACGGGATCTGCTGATAGTGGGTTGCTTTTACCTTCGCCGCTACCCTCGCCGACTTCTCAGGCGGTGGTGACGGCAGAGACATCTTCGAGCTTCAACCTGGCACAGCAGGGAGCTGCAGCTATGAGATGGGTCGCGAGGCTTAGTGAGTTTGTGCAGTGGAGAGCTTCCTATGTTTCTCAGGGTCGCCCAGGAGAGCACGAGCAGACTACTGTGGTGCAAGAAACTGTGTGGTCACCAACATCTAGGGCAACTGCTGGGGCAGAGACGCAACCGCTGTTCAGGCGAACACAAGTGCGACGTCTACAGGACATGACAACAGCTGCACCCCAACTGTACGGGGCGGTTCCTCAGCGAGGCGGCGGCTCAGAGTCGTCTGCTTCGTATACAAGGGACCAGGAGGTGCGCCGGCAGGTTGAGCAAGCAATGGAAAAGCAGCGGGGTGTTTCTGAGGAAAACCGGGCGTTGAAGGCAGAGCTCGAGAGGGCGAGAAGAGAGGCTGCTGAGAGACGTGAGGCTGTGGCTGCGAGTGTGCTGGTGATCCCCTTGTACGGCGTGGAGAAGGTGCTGGGCTTGGCGGGCACGATCAAGGACGGGTCGAAAGCAATCCAGCAGGACTTTCCGGACATGTGCGTGAGCAAGGGGGACATGTGTTTTCAGTACGTGCGCATGATCAAGTACCAGAGGGAAATCCAGGAGGACCCGGAGACCGGAGTGTTGAGAGATCGGGAGGTGAGTTGCTCGATGCACGGGTTGGTGTTATGGGAACTTCTTCTGGGCTCTTGGGGCAAGTTCAAGCGCAGAGCAATGAGGAGAGAAATGTTCGTGGTACTGTACCTGGAGGCAATCTGATGGACTTCGAGGGCAAGGTGGCGCGCAAGGAATTGACGGTCGCTTGGGACGGGACCAGGAGTTTCGGGACATGACCGCGAGCAAGGGGGCATTCTGAAGTCGAGGAGTCAGAGTCCTCCGACGAGCAGTTTGGTGGACCTTACCGGGCGCTACGGAGGTTCAGAGGGTCAAGCAAGAGATGGTCCTCCAGGTCTTCATCGTGGAGATCACCTATAACAAGGGCAAAGGGGGACTTGGTGGTGGTTTCGGTAACGCACGAGATGTTGTGTTCGGAAGCAATCCAGCAGGACTTTTGGGACATGACCGTGAGCAAGGGGGTATTTTTAATGAGTGTGCGTCGGGCATCTCTGGTGGTTCTTTTATGCAATATGCGTCGGGCATCTCTGGTGGCCAAGGTGAGCAATCAGTGGCTAGCGGCGCAGTACCAGAAGGAACACTTCCGTCAGCAGCAGGTTCACCTCAGAATCCAATGGAGGCGTTAGCGCAAGGTGTCGCACAACTCCAAGCGGCTAGCCGGGAACGTCGGGGGCAGAACTGCCAAAACTGGTGGAGGCGGATGAGATGGCGGCAATCAATGTCGGGGATTGGCTTCATGGGCTCAGCGGGCCGATGGGCGATCTTACCGAGGGATGCGTTCGGCCGACATGCAAAAAAGCCGGCCGACATGCAGGAATGGCTGTCCGAGATGCAAAAACTTTGCGGCCGATGTTTGCGGTTGGCTGTCCGAGATGCAAAACTTTGCGGCCGATGTTTGCGGTTGGCTGTCCGAGATGCAAAAACTTTACGGTCGATGTTTGCCGTTGGCTGTCCGAGATGCAAAAAACTCTGCGGCCGATGTTTGCGGCTGGCTGCCCGAGATGCAAAAAAACTCTGCGGCCGATGTTTGCGGTTGGCTGTCCGAGATGCAAAAAAACGCTGCGCCGATGTTTGCGGTTGGCTGTCCGAGATGCAAAAAACTCTGTGGCCGATGTTTGCTGTTGTGTGGCCGATGTTTGCTCTTGGACTCTGCGGCCGATGTTTGCGGTTGGCTGCCCGAGATGCAAGAACTCAGAACTCTGTTGCCGATGTTCGCGGTTGGCTGCCCGAGATGCAAAAAACTCTGTGGCCGATGTTTGCGGTCGGCTGCCTGAGATGCAAAGACGTTTGTGGCCTTTGTTTGCGATTGGCTGCCTGAAATGCGAAAAATTTGGTGGCCGTTAGTAGTATTAGTAGTACTTAGTAGTACGTAGTACGTAGTACGTAGTAGTAGTAGTAGTAGTAGTAGCAGTAACAATAGTAGTAGTAGTAGTCGTCGTCGTAGTAGTAGTAGTAGTAGCTATAGCTAGTAGTAGTAGCAGAAGTAGTAGTAGTAGTAGTAGTAGTAGTAGTAGTAGTAGTAGTAGTAGTAGTAGTAGTAGTAGTAGTGGTAGTAGTAGTAGTAGCAGTAGCAGTAGCAGTAGCAGTAGCAGTAGTAGTAGTAGTAGTAGTAGTAGCATGTTATTTTTAAACAGCCGCATGAGGTTCATGTTTATCCAGGTAGACCATTCCTGCAGGCCGGCCGGCTTTTTTGCATGTCGGCCAATTTAAAATAGTAGAATAGTAAACTAGTAAAATAGTAGAATAGGAGGGCCGACATGCAAGGGTGGCTGTCCGAAATGCAAAAACGTTTTTTGCATCTCGGGCGGCCAACCCTAAACATCGGCCGCGGCAGTGCTGTATCTGGAGTGAAATAGTACAAAAGGTACAATAGTAAAATAGTAGAACAGGAGGGCCGACATGCAAGGGTGGCTGTCCGAGATGCAAAAACTACGTTCTGCTGTAGTATGTGGCAGTATATGTGGTAGTACGTGGTAGTACGTGGAAAACTTTTTTGCATCTCGGGCGGCCAACCCCAAACATCGGCCGCGGCAGTACTGTATCTGGAGCGAAATAGTAAACTAGTAGAATAGGAGGGCCGACATGCAAGGGTGGCTGTCCGAGATGCAAAAACGTTTTTTTGCATCTCGGGCAGCCGACCCTAAACATCGGCCGCGGCAGTACCGTTAAAATAGTAAAATAGTAAAATAGTAAAATAGTAAAATAGAAAGATAGTAAAATAGTAAAATAGTAAAAGTAGAATAGGAGGGCCGACATGCAAGGGTGGCTGTCCGAGATGCAAAAACTACGTTCTGCGGTAGTACGTGGTAGTACGAGGCCGACATGCAAGGATGGCTGTCCGAGATGCAATCTCGGGCGGCCAACCCTGCATGTCGGCTCGCCTTTTTGCATGTCGGTCGAACGCATGAAAGCAAGAATGGTCTTTGCATCTCGGACCACCCCTTTGCATCTCGGGCGGCCAACCCTGCATGTCGGCCAACCAGTTCCCTCTTACCGATGGCAGTGCTCAATGGTGGTCGCAGGTGCTGTCGAGCTTGGACGCCTACTACAGCGACTACGTCAATGCATCGGCCGTGAAGAAACTACAGATGAAGGCGGAGGACGCACTCGTGACGAGGAACGAGTTACGACCGTGTGTGCTAGGCCGTCTATCCCTACTACTATTCCGAGATATCGAAGGTATCTCGGCTAGAACGAAGTTTGTCGCTATCGTCGCTCGACAGGATACCATGTTGCTCTGTGCAGTACACGTCTGGAGAGCAGGATAGCCTGACTTGAAATGGCTACTGATGTGAATCCACGTGGCCATTTTGGATAAGTCNTGGAGAGCAGGATAGCCTGACTTGAAATGGCTACTGATGTGAATCCACGTGGCCATTTTGGATAAGTCCCCCAAGGGGGGGTAATTTTGAAGTAGGGGGTAGTGAAAGGGAACGTGGCTGGGAGCCACGCATTCATGGATTCCCCCGCGACTTCGCCTCGCTCGGATACCTCGGCTAGGTCTAGGACTCGCTCGGCCACTACAGTGGTCTCTGNGAGCTGGCGAGCCTCCGTTTAGAGGAGAGCGAGGATATTGGTTACCAGGTGGCGGAGGAGCTGAACCTGCAGTACGAGCAGTACATCGGCGACTCCGTCTACCTCTGGCTCCAGGAGGCGAAGGAGGGGGCGAGGATAGTTCGCCGGACCACAGCTGGTGCTATTGCCTGGATGGACCTAGGGAGACGTCCGGCTATCGAGGGCATTGACGACCGCGATGACAGCGAGCCCCCGCCCCCGAAGGGCGAGCGGCAAAAGAGGCTAATCGACGAGGGATCCCTGGCGCAGGCTAGAGAGGAACGCCTTCAGGACCTTTGGGCTAGCAAGCTAAATGAAGAGCTGGTCGAGTCCAAGGCCCCCGTGATAGACAAGCTAGCGGGAAGCCTGGACCCGGAGAGAGCCGTCCTCCTCCTGGGCGGAAAGACCAGGGCGAGCACGCTCAAGAGATATGTCACCATCTATGACCGTTGGAGGATATGGCTGCGAGGGGCTAAGGCGAGGGACCCTCCGGGGTCGCCGGCTGATCTCGCAGATTATCTCCTGGCTAGAGGCGATGAGCCGTGCGGCCGCACAGTGCCAGAGACTATACTGAAAGCCGTGGCTTGGATGGAGAAGGGGGCGGAGTTCTCCCTAAAGGACCGGGCTACCTTCGGCAGGATAGCGACGGCGATTAAGGACACCGTGGTGGAGAGACTATCCTGGAAGGCTCCCTTTACTAAGAGGGCCCCGCGCTATCCGGCAGCTATTCTGGTGCGCTTCGGGAGGATAGTGCGGAACCGAGGGGTCCCGGTGGGCTGGAGGATATGGGCCTGGGCGAAGCTGGTTAAGACCTGGGCTAGCCTCCGATGGTCGGATCTGCAGGCGATGATTTCAGGGGATATCAGCTTTACCTTTGGAAGGCTANTCCCGGTGGGCTGGAGGATATGGGCCTGGGCGAAGCTGGTTAAGACCTGGGCTAGCCTCCGATGGTCGGATCTGCAGGCGATGATTTCAGGGGATATCAGCTTTACCTTTGGAAGGCTAAATACCCTGCTCCGCCGCACGAAGACCACGGGGCTACTAGACGGATAAAGGAACTGCCTGTGTGCGTCTCGGAGAAAGTGTTTTCGAGGACCCGTCCTGGCCAGCAGAAGGGTTCGAGCTCCTCAAGCAGTGGGCAGGCTACAGGCGAGACGACCTCCTACCCCGGATCAAGGGCGACGGCACCCTGGAGAGGAAGTGGCGAGTAATGCCGACGCGATGGCGGCTTCGGTCCACCTCCTGGCGATGGCTGGGCTACCGATTATGGTCCGGACCTATTGGTCGGAACACAGCGAGAGGACCGTTCTGGCAACGGGGCGAAGCTTGAAGCCAATCCCGCCTGCGGATAGGGATATGCTGGGGCGATGGAAACCTGAGGGCTCGGACATCTACATGAGGGCCTATGGCGGTCGGGTGGCTAGGCTCCAGGCGATCTACGCGGACGCGGCCAGNAGGGATATGCTGGGGCGATGGAAACCTGAGGGCTCGGACATCTACATGAGGGCCTATGGCGGTCGGGTGGCTAGGCTCCAGGCGATCTACGCGGACGCGGCCAGGTCGGAGAACCGCGATGAAGTCGGCGAGGCTTGGCGACTGGCTAAGGACTGGAGGCAAACTCAAGGAGACCATGGCGGGCCTGCTAGTGCAGCAGCTGCGAGAAGACTGGGCTAGCGAGCGAATCGGGGAGAACGTCCACGACACGATTCTGGAAGACCTGGAGGGAGGGGTGGGCGACGAGATCCCCGACGAGGAGAGTGGCTCCGCTACCGACGAGGGGATGCCGAACAATGAGCATAGGCCTAGGCAGATCCTTAAGAAGGCTAGGTGCACCAAATACGTGATAGTCGAACTTCCCGGAGGGAAGTTTAGGCTGCACAAGGGCGGCGAGGAAGGGTGCTGGATGGGGCGACGGAGGATATTCCGGAACTCCCGAGAATTTAGCACCCGGCCGGATAAAAGCGAGTACACTCACGTGTGCTTGCTGTGNGGAAGGGTGCTGGATGGGGCGACGGAGGATATTCCGGAACTCCCGAGAATTTAGCACCCGGCCGGATAAAAGCGAGTACACTCACGTGTGCTTGCTGTGCTGGCCGAAGAAACGGCAGGGGCTAGAGGCTCCCGAGGATAGTGCCAGCTCCCCGGCGGAGACCGGGGACGCCGAGGGAGAGCTCGCGGCCGTGCCGCCCAGGAGACCCGACCTGGCCCGGGCTAGTTCTGTCCGAGCTCTATTTTGGAGCTGGGCAGGGAACGGGCTGAAGGGAAAAGTTTTTACGCGAGGTGCATTTTTCCAGCCGGATAGATTTTCCTTTCTGATCTCCCCGTCTCTTCTGCTCTCGGCTACCCGTCCCTCAGTCTGGGTTCTCCCGGGAGGGGGGTGGGAGGGGAGGGGAGGGGGAGAGAGGAGAGAACNGATAGATTTTCCTTTCTGATCTCCCCGTCTCTTCTGCTCTCGGCTACCCGTCCCTCAGTCTGGGTTCTCCCGGGAGGGGGGTGGGAGGGGAGGGGAGGGGGAGAGAGGAGAGAACCACGGACATGTCGGAGAGGGCGCCAGAAGGGAGAGAGGAGAGAATCACGTTCTTATGCTTGTTCCGACTTGCTTGCAGTCATGTCGTGTGTGCGTCTTGCAGGGATAGGCCTCTTTCTGCTTGCAAGGGCTAGTGCGCTGTCATGTTGTGTGAGCCCCTGCGAGGATAGACCACGTGTTTACCAGCACGCGGTCGACTGGGATGAGATAGACCCCAGGCTAGAGAAGCGACTCAGTGCTGTGGAGAAGCGCTACCTGGCGAAGAGGATAGGCCAGAACCGGGTGGCCGCCGGAAAGCCGCGGGATAGCCACAACCCAAACCAGATCTACTGTGAGGAGAGTTTTGGCGAGGATGAGGCTACAAAAAAAACGCCGTGGAACAAGGGGCGAGTGCGAGCAAACCGGAGACTTCGGCTAGCTCTTCGGGAGATGACCACTCGCTATTGATGCAGCTGATGGCTAAGATAGAGACCCTAGAGGCTAGCCAGCAGAGTCTGGCGCGAGAGCCCGGGACCGGCGCCCAGGCTAGGCAAGATGAGGCCGGCGAGAAGCGGCCAGAGGAGGCCTGCAGGGCGGCCGGAGCTAGCACCCGCAGAGAGGAGGCAGAGCCCCTCCGGAGAGCGCGCTCAGAGGCGAGCCCGGAGGATACCGCATCCTCCAGTTCCTGGGCGAGGCAGAAGGAGAGAGGGGATCCGACCCCGAGCGAGGCCTTTGGCTTGGCTATGCGGCTACCGAAGGCTAAGTCGGCTACAAACCGGCCGCAGTCGAGCACTGAGTGGCCGACGGATACGGAGACGCTAGAGCAGTTCGTGGATAGATGCCTCAGGAACTTCCGGGGCAACCCGGATACGGTCCAGGGCTACGCACAGAGGATGGAGCAGGTCTGGCTAACGGCGAGGTTTCAGAGAGAGGAGGATAGAATGCAGAGAGGCAAGGGGCCGCAAGGCGGGCAGTCCAGCCGGGCAACCCACAGGTCAACCTGGATAGGCCGGCGGAGGAACTGTTGGATAGAGAGGATGTGGTGCTAGAAGTGCAGGCCCCACCGCCTGCGGCTAGTCAGGCTAAGGGCCGGCCCTGGGGCCCGGACGGGGCTATGGTGGATCAGTCCTGGCATAGCATCAAGGATATGGCGCTATGGCCCTTGGGCAGCTACTTGGAAGATGACCCCCAGGATAGGGTCTACAGATCGCTAGGCCACCGTGAGCGAGAGGTTGGCCCGGCTACCCAGATCCGGAATCTGGANAGCTACTTGGAAGATGACCCCCAGGATAGGGTCTACAGATCGCTAGGCCACCGTGAGCGAGAGGTTGGCCCGGCTACCCAGATCCGGAATCTGGACTGGCTACACAGGCTATGCAACAACGACTTTGTGGCGGTGTCGAACAAGACGGATAGAGGCAAGGAGCTAGTGAACCAGATCCCCAACCAAGGCTGGGTCCACTGCCGGCTAGCCCACAAGATAGGTGGGACGAGGACCCCAGGGATAGGTCGTTGGGACGTCCGAGGGGCTATTTTCCGATGCATGGTGTGGGCTAGTACAGTGTAACAAGCGTATGTGGTACGCTCTGGATGCCCACGGGGATAGAGGCCGCACCTGCAACAACTGCAAGCCCTCTGGGCGAGGGAAAGGGCGCTAGACGATCCACAGCCCGGATAGCGCATGAAGGGCTAGAAAAGAAGGGTTAGTTCCGCGATCTGCCTGTCTGTGCTAGGAGTGCCTGCCAGACAGAAGGGAGAGAGAGGCTAAAGGTGGGCTGCAGGTTTTCCAGGAGAAGGGAAAAGAACGTACCGGGGACAACAGGGGGAGGGGTCCGGGGAGTGTTCTCCTGGGTGGGCTCCTTCTCCCCCGTCGGCTATCCTCGGATACTGCAGCACATACCTTTCGAGCTCTCGNGAGTGTTCTCCTGGGTGGGCTCCTTCTCCCCCGTCGGCTATCCTCGGATACTGCAGCACATACCTTTCGAGCTCTCGAAACCCTTTCAAGATTTTTGGGGATAGTCGTTTGATCCGGCTGTCCCCCCATGGCAGCGCCTGACCCGGCTAAGCTAGCCAAGGGGTCTGCTGACCTGCGCTATCTCCTTACGCAGCACAGGGTCACGGATACTGCCCAGGCGACACTCTTTGAGGCCGGGA